>CAWUFW010018527.1:0-218304 GCA_963921515.1 Calotriton arnoldi
CGTTTTAACATGCCAATAAAACAGTTTGGTAATTTGGTTACCAGACATTTGCTGAGCATTACAAACATGTCCAGTAAATACTAGGAGCTAAGTGGTTGTCCCATGAGTTCTCCCCAAAATACTTCCCACAATATCCATTACAACATTTTCTGGAAAATATCTAAACTGGGTCCCTATTCCTTGTCACTGCTGTGCCATTTATTGGGCATTGAGTTTAAGGGTAAATTACCTGTGGCATACAGCATCTGGATTCCAAAACCTCTGCCACGTTCTGGAGGGGACCTTGTGTTTCACTCGCAACCTTTTTAGGGTAAAATGTACATAAAGAAGCGGGACTCTCATTCTCATGCAGCCCTTGGTTGTTGCTAGATCTGCCTGGCAGTTCTGGCCCTCTGCATCCCCGCTCAATCCACCTTCCCAGTATGAGAGCCGTGTATCCCCCTCGTGGCATCTCCCATTAGTGCATCCTTGCTCATGACACGCTTGTAGTGAAGCATTACAGGCAAGAGGACCACTCAGCGCGGTTCTGTGCATCTCGGCGCAAGACGCACCAATCGTACAACCTAGATAGCTTTGTCTCATTATATCAACCCAGTCTTAATTGATCCCCTACTAACATGGGATCACTCTCAAAGCCCGTTTAAAAGAGACCTTTGCTAGTTCTGGGAACCCATAGAACCGACAAATTGTAAAGGCCATAAGATCCCTACAAATTGAGGAACCTTCACTAACAGCAGACTCTGTTCCCTACACAGCCTGGAAAAGGGTTATAAATAAGCAGGCAAGACAAATCTCATTCCAGATAGACCTCCGGGCCTTAAAATCGTCTACTATTCTGCTCCCTTTGAACGATTCGTATCTTCCAGGGCTTCCGCAACCATATCTCTCTGACAGCTTAAATGCTTCGGCTCGCAGAAACATTTTGTTTATGCGTCTTCTAGGCCTGCGATCCACTGCTTTCAACCGCTGGGCCCCACGTGGTGAGGAGGGGGCTTGTAGATTGTGCAATTACAGGTCCGAATCATGGCTACATCTTCTGTGCTGCTGTCCTGCCTTGGATGCCCCTAGAAGAGTCCTCCTAAAGCCATTATGTCTAAAAAGGGGCATTAATACATGCTTGGAGGCATCTGCTCTCTGTTTTACACGAACATATAGTCAAATGCTTGCAAGGTCCGGAAAATATGTGAGAACTTTGGAAAATCTATTTTCTCCTCCCACTGCCTCTCCTCATTTGGTCTTCGTTTCTCAAAAACTTATCACAGACTATTTTGCACCATGTCTCAGTGTTTCTCCACTTCACTGAGTCAGGATGTTATTTTATCTTCGATTCTGATGTTTTTACCTGGGATTATGGCCATTGTATAAGATTGCCTTGTCTGAACAATGTGTTTTAAACGTGATGGTCTGCTTCGCCCTGCTTTTGATGATGTAAAGATGTATCGGAGGCATTTCCATTGCAATGGTTTTTATTAACTGTGCAAATTATTATTAATAATATTAATAATAATAATAATAAATCTACTAACATGGGATCGTAACGCCGTAAACTGTTTGCATAAGATCAGTTCATATTATTATACATACCCATTTACGGGCTGTGTATATATTTGATGATACTATGTATTTTGAAACTTGCACATATGTATCAACAAGTTTGAGTACCGAACACTTTCCTCAGCCCACTGATCACTGTTACGATTTGTGTTTACTGGTTGTGTTTCATGCAATAATTATTACAAAGAGTTTCTTTAAACACAGAGAATCATCTCTTCTTTATTATTTGTGTTTTGTACAATGAGTAATACATAGAGTTTCTTTAAAGACAAAGAATCTTCTCTTCTTCATTATTATTACCATCGGAACCAATGTTCCTACACGAACTGAGGGGTATAGTTCTCAATGTTTTGCGTTGCCCCTTGCATGATGCAAGGGGCGCAAGGGCTACATAAAACCTAGATGAGATTTACCTAGCCACGCCAGGCTACATTGCGTTGCCCTTAATGGCTTGGTAAACCTGGAGTAATGCAAGACAGCGCAATTCGGTACCTTCCTAATTACTCTGCCTCAGGAAGGTTTCCATGTGTGGAGCATGGATGTTCCCACTCATCCACCCATGGATTTTGACGCATTCCCAGACTTACCAATACTGGCAGGCCTGGAAATGCGCCAGAATGCTACTCCTCCCCAGAAGAGGCGTAACAAGGAGAAATATCTTTATTTCTCCTTGTTTTTTCCTCTTTCTTCGTGAGCTGCATTCTGCAGCACATGTAGAAAGAGGAAAAAGTATGAGAGGATTGTTTTTGTGCAGGAAGGTGTGCCTTCGCAACCAACGCAGGCACAGAGCAGCAATGCATCGTATTATGTTAAATACAGCGCTTTCCTGTCCTCTTCCTTTCACACAGCGCAGCAAGGTGGCTTACTGCGTTGCGTGAAATGTTGATAAAGATGCCCTAAATGTACAAAAGAAGTCACTTAGATACCCAAGTAGAGTAGAGTGCAATTGTACCTTAGACGCTAGTGGTAAACCAGCTGTCAGTAACTGTCCCAGGACAACTGACAAAAGGCCAAACAGAGCTTTTTTGTCTAGGAAAAGATTGCCTAGACAAAAAAGAGTTGTGACTCTTATGGAGCTTGAGGCGGACTCCTTCAAATTTCAGCTATGCATGAATGCATTATTATTCACATTAAATAAATGATGAAAACACTATTTACCCCCCTAATATTACTGAAATAGAAGTCGTAAATATTTGACAGGTCCAAAAATAGGCCCGTACGAGCTCACAAGAATTAACGGGATCAGTACTTAGAAATATACCAAACATTTCTGAACAAGCAACCGGCTAAACCCCTGGCATACCAACACTAAAAAGATGAATTGCCACAACACATATAACAACCAGAGAAACACAAGTTGGACCTAGGCAATATCCAGATATATAACCCAACACTTACTGATCACACAGAAAAAATACACCTTTTACTATATGACAAACAAAATAATGATAAAAAAACAGCTAGTAATGCTACCAGAAACAACTTAACTTTAGCTCAATGTAACACATGAAAAATGGATGGCACTGTTAGGTTGTACCCTCCACCATTTAGGCAAGTATACACAGTTCATGGCCAATATCAAAATTCAAACATCCCATTAGTGTATGCATCTTTACGTAACAAACAAAGTGCAAATTACAAAGAAATGTAACACATATAAAACAGCACACTAGCAACTATAACCCACAGAAATCATAATAGATTTTGAACAGGCAATGATTTTTACCATACTTAAAATTTACCCACATGTTGCTGGAGATGCAACAATCAGTTTAAGAGGAGCATATGGAGGCACCTCCAAAATCTCACCCAAAGCAAAATAGCAATTAACCATGAATTTGCCCACAAAATAATAAAGCAAATGGTTTTAGCATACATCCATGTAAGATAAGTTGCTAAACATTAAGACATGCTACTTGAATCTCCTGTTACAAACAACATGAAACCAAACTAGCTCTACAAATGGATTATTTTGAAGATACTTGGGTTGGCCAACTTTACTGATCAGGCCAAAGACGCCAACCCAAATATCACATTCCAGGGTGGAACGCTTATGACTGCACTATGTCTCAAAGTACCAGGACAATCTACACTGTGTAAAGGTTGCACAATTGCTTCCAAAGAAAACTTGGAAAAAGCTACCCCACGTTCCACCAATTCCTGGAAATACTTAAAAAAACAAAGCTACTAGTAACAATCTCTAACCCAATGGCTCCAAACAAACCGAACAAATGCACACCCCCCATAGCATTCAAAGTAAGACTCTTTACTAACAATCCAAGCTTACTACATCTAGACGTAGGGCCTGATTTAGATCATGGTGGGACTGGTCCCACCGTCGCTTTTTTAGCTGTCTTCCTTCCTGCCGCCTTGGCGGCCTGCACTCCCTATTGAGATGTTAGCAGGTTCATAGACAAAAGACCACCGCAGTCCCACCATCACCGCCAGTAATTCTTGACTGCATTGATGGCGGGATAGGCAATAGCGGCTGTTGGAGGGAGGATCGGCAGTTTTTTCACCGTGCCAATCACAATGTGCCTTCCCGCTGATGTGACTGTGGGGGTAAACTCTCTACACCTCAATTGGCTAAATGGAAGGATATAAGGCAGAGACTCACCTTTTCTCACTTTCACACTTCCTGTTTCGCCACGGATCCGATCTTCAAAGTCCTGCCGCTGCCTGCTGCTGCTGCTGCTCGATGACGAACAAAACCAACACCGTCATGGACGGAATCGATGTTAAACACCACTTTTACCTGCTACCTACTGGCTTGTCTGTTGACATATGCACAGGACTAATGCATTTATAAATCTCTCTGACAAGCAATAGCATATCAATGTGCAATGCATATGTATGTAATGTAACAGTTTAGGAAATGTAAAGAAACACACCTGTGTGATCACATTGCATGTATAAATTTAGTGCAAGCTGGCTTCTAACAAATTTACATTTGCACAAAAAAAGAATATCCAAATAAAAATATTAAAAAGTCACCATACAGATGTGTTTAAAGAAATTCCTAAAATTCCCACATGAAAAACATGTGCTTGGGAGAGAGTGGAGTTTGGGAGGTAGAGGGAGTGACAGTGTCTGATGTGCAAGTGTCTGTTGAGGGTGCAGATGCCTGTAGGTGTGGTGTATGTGGTGCAGGTGTGTGTGTGTATTGCAAAATAGGTATCTGTTGTTTTGATGAGTGTGGTTGTATGAGTTTTGTGGATGTGAATTCTGAAGTGGGTGTGGATGGGTGTGATGTGGAGGTGCGGGGTGTGGTTGTGGTGCATGTGGGTGTGGGTGTGGTAGTGGCTACGGGGTCTGTGGAGGTAGTGGATGTGGTGGATGTGGGTGTGATGGTGGCTGCAGTGTCTTCATGGTGCTGGGTGTGGGTTTGGTGTATGTGGGTGTGGTGTTGGCTGTGGTATCTGTGGAGGAGCTGGGTGTGGGTGTGGTGCATGTGGATGTGCGTGTTGGATGGGTGTGCTGTTGAGGTGCTGGGTGTGGTGATGGCTGTGGTGTCTGTCAGGTGTGGGTGAGGTGCATCCGGGTATGATGGTGGCTGCAGTCTATGTGGGTGTGCTGGTAGTGGGGGTGGTGCAAGTGTGTGTGGTGGTAGCTGCGGTGTCTGTGGTTGTGGTGGGGGTGGTGTCTGTATGTTTGAATGTGTACCTGTGTTTTTTGTGGTGTTTATGTTTCTGTGTGCTTATGCTGCTTGTGTCTGTTTTAATGGGTGTATGCAAAGGTGTATATGTGCTTGGGACAGGTCTGGGAATAGGGAATTTGAATAGGGAAGAGGCGGAAGGTGGGGCACAAGGTTGGGATGGTTGGGAAGCTGTGGTCAGTGAGGAGGCTAGACCTTGAAAAGACATCTGAAGGCCAGACATAGCACTGTGAATGCTTTCCAGGTAGGCTACCACTTGTTGCAATTGGCAGCCAAGCCCCTGGATGGCTTTCAGTAGTGCAGTGTGGCCTACAGAGATGCCCTAGAGGAGGTCAATTGCCTCCTCACTCAGCGCAGCCGGGGAGACAGGAGCAGGGTTGAGGCGCCTAGAGCAAAGGAAACGCCATCCCTTTTAGGTGGGGGGCCGGTATGGTCCAACTGTGGGGGAGCAAGAGGAAGGGTGGAGATGGTACTCTGGGTGGTGGACAAAGATGCAGGTGGTTGACTTCCTGTTGGCTCCGCCACCACTAAGGAGTGCTCGCTGGAAGAAGCCTCCGAAGAGGATGTTGTGGAGCTGTCATCCTCCGTTGCACTCCCCTTACTCTCCCTGCCACTGGGTCCCTCGCTGTTGGTGGTACTAGCACTGGAACCACTGGGCACAGAGGCTTCCCCGCCTACATTGGCAACTTCTCCTTTGCCTGCTCCGGATTATGCTGAAATGACATATACAATAGTATTATTGAATCTGTGTAAACAGTACTGATCATGATCTTTGATCACAAAACAGTTACCAAGTTTTTATATTTCACCTGCTTCGAGGCTCTCATACTTTGATTCTGCACTAGCATAAGCTCATACAAGTAGACAACATTGTCAGAAAACATTTGCTCACAGTTATGGTATTCCCCATGATAGCTCCTATATCATGTATGATCTTGTCTCTTATCCATTATCATGTCTCTCCAGGAACTGTCACACCTCTGAATGGTTGGCCATTGTAGTTTAGAATAGTGAACTGATGTCACCAAAAAGGATGTCAACCAAAATCACATTTGTAAAGTGTGTTCACAAGACCCTAATATCTGCATACCTTTCATTCTCAATAAGTTAAATATGAATAAATGTGTGTCAACAAATACTGCAATGTTGTACCAATATTACACCTTGATGCATTTCAACATTTGCCTAAGGAGTCATGGGTTTTGCCTGATTCAGAATTTTCCTCATGGAATGCTCCTACATCTATGTGATGGAACGACCCATGTTCAAAAATCTCTTTAAGATTCCCATTTTCCTCCATCATTGATTTTTCATCTGGACATGACAAAGGACACTGAGTAATGGTTTTGGGTATGTGTTACTCTGTCACCAATGTGTACACATTCCTGTCTGTGTTTCCACAAAATTGTATGCCTATCAAAATTATTTGTCTAAAACACAGACTGGCATACACACACAATTGTGAATGAGTAAGACATCATGCTAATCTGTCACTTTTAATATGTATGAAACAGTATTTTTGATACTAAACACAAATTGGATATGTTTTGATTCCAAAATTGAGCCATTAATTCTGATGTCACTAGTCAATTTGGATCACATGCTCACTCATGTTCGTGTAGAGCGGCAACTTACCAATGTGACATTTGGTACATCCACGGTATCATAAGTGTCTAGTTTGCTATGTCACATGTGCTAGGGCTACCATTATATCATTCATAACAGTGAAGGAGCATCACACCTGACACAATACAGACTATTGGCCTGTTGGGCACTACTGTCCCTCATGATGTCAAAGAACCTGATGTACATGTAGAGTTAAGGCAGCCATGTGTCTGCTCAGAACACTCCTTTGCTTGTTAACAGAAATAAGGTGGGATCCTTTCCAACAAATTTATAGACAAAGCACATCATCATACACATTGGGCAAAACTTACACCTTCAAGAACTCTTCTTGTGCATTGGACATGGGTCACTCTTAGGGCCCGATTCCGATCTCGCTCTGAAGGGCTCCTGACGGCATCCATCATGAGCGAGTCCGAGTCGCGAGTGCGATTTCCGACCGACTTGTCCCACCGTACGAACAAGCGAGTACGATGTGAATATCGCCTCGCGCTCCGAGCGACTCGTACCCGTCAGCAAAGCCCTCCGGACGACTACAACATGGCCGACTCGTGCAGCTCAATGAATCTGATTTCCGAGTGACCAAGTACGATGCACGCGGCGAGCAGCCGGATCGACTAGGAACCTCCGACTCAAAAAAGCTCCGGGAAGCGGACTTCGAGGGGCTGTAGCGGGCCCCCCTCACCAGTAGCCCTATGACTCGGTCACAGGGGGGACCCAAGAGTGCCCCCTACACATGCATGTATGGTGCAGGGGGCACCGACGTGCCCCCACGACAGGGGGTGCCCTTTTCTGCGACGTACTTTTTTCTAAATGGAAGCCTATGTACGCAACGTAGAACAGGCTCCCATTGACTTCAATGGGGCTCCGAGCGATCCGAGTCCGTCAGCGCATACTTGCATCGTACTCGGGCTTTCGGAGCCCAGGAGCACGAGTCGGTCGGAAAGCTCTACAGGACCGAGTCAGCCGTAGGGCTTTCCGAGCGAGATCGGAATCTGGCCCTTAATGTTGATGGGTCAAATCCTGGCTGTAACAAAATATTTGTCATGTAACATGTGAAACTCTGATAAGAACTTACTCCCTTGTTGCTACTGTTGGGCCCTCAACTGCCCATCAAGCTGGGGATAGGCCACCGCAAGGATGCAGGCCATTAGAGGGGGTCATGGTGCTGCGCAAGCACTTCGCTCGTTGGGGGGACTGCCCGAGCTGGACTTCGGTTGACTTTCTGGTCCAGCATTGTAGGTCTACCCACTTCTTTCGGCAATGGACGGCTTCACCACTTGTAGACCTCCAGGGTCCGCACCTTCCTAGCGATGGCCTTCCAAATTCCCCGCTTCTGAGGGGGATGGACCAGTATGGATACAAGAAATGAAAAAAAAACAATGGTCTTTTTACTTTTTGTTTGTTTGTATTGATGTAAAAACATTTCACTGCACCTCTCATTAGCAATTCTCCTAAGGGCCCTATACCGTGTCTGGCCGTCCGAGGACTTCCAGACTTGTGGTGGCGTGGCGGATTCAGCCACCGCCACACCTGCAGTCCGACCACCCGATTGTGACTCGGGGAGTCAGACCGTCCTAGGACTGCTGGCTCCACCAGGCAACTGCCGTTCCCAGGCGTAGGAGTGGCGGTCAGAGGCCCCAATAAGAGTTTCCTCTCTGCCAGTGTTTTCATGGCAGTTCCACTGCCATGAAAACCCTGGCAGAGAGCAAGCAAAGGGGGACCTACAGGGCCCCCCTGTGCCTCAACCCCATGTGCATGCACACAGGGGGGCATAACATGTGCCCCCCCTGTGTGCATGCACATAAGCTCCCGCATGGCATGGACTTTCCAGTCCATGCCATGCAGAAGCCTTGTATTGCGGTCCCATTGAGGTGCCTTTTTTAATGGCACCGCCGTCTTTAAAAGAGGCACCGCAAAGGGACCGCCACGACACCCGCCTGCCAGACTACTAAAAAGTCATAATCTGGCGGGAGGCGCAATCTTTGGTAGAGCAGTGGCATGGCGATTTGCCCCGCTGTGCCACCACTCCACCAAAAAGGCGTAGTAGGCCCTAAGTGAGCATAAAACATGTGCATTTTCACATGCTGACCAAAACACATATCTTAATACACACTTTTGTAGTGACCTGTTGACTACCCTCATCCCATGCCAAAGCGTAAACTCATTAATCCAGGCCTGTGACATCAGCTAGGCCAGGGGGCTCCTATATATTCAGTGATATGACCTACTTCTGATCAGTGCAAAAGATAGTGAACTACTGAAGGCCAAATACTTATGGCACAGTGAATACTGGCCACTGTGAGTTAGGGGCCTGCAGTTTGGACATGACACACTTTGAAATGGGAGTAAGATGAAATGAAGTATCAGCTCTATAGGTTTCCCTGTGACCCAGCCCCAACTTGGCCCATTATTCTGACTAAGCACAGCTTATTGTCAGGCCTTGTTATCTGCAGCCTGATGATTGTGATGTCACACTATCACAGTCTTCCCCTAACTTTTACATGCAAAAACGACCTTGTGCCAATATAATAAATGACTTCAAGGCTGTGTGCCACTCTGAAGGGGGCTGGAGGCTACTGGTATCTCCCATACAACTGTTTGGAGACCTCTGGTAAAGGCTAAGGGGTCGATTCCGATCTCAGCCGGAAGCGCACCTAACACTATTCGTCCGCAAAAAAACCAAGCCGAACGTGTGTTTCCCGACCGATTCGAACAGTCGTCCGAACGAGCAAGTACGATGCGCATAACTGCTCAGATCCCGACCCAGCCGTACGTACCCATTCCAGCTCCTGTTCCCCGCCCGAGCCGGATCCGTAAACGCCGAATCGAGTCGCGCGGAAGCAAATACACAGCACCTTCCGGCCGGACTAGTACGATGCGCCTTCCGTACGCGCTGAACCCGTCGCTACGTCCGGCACGTCAGAGCATCCGGGAGAGCTGCACATAAGCTCCGATTCGCGCCACAAGACGATCCACGGCTACGAGACGAACAAGCCAGCGACGAGTACGAGTCGAAGCCACGAGAAACCCGAACGAGACGACCCAACCATGAATCCCATCGCCCAGGTCCTACCAATACTCTACATCTATTACCGGAACCGGTACGGACGCGTACGGCGCAGATGGTAAGTCAAACACCCACAACACAAACAAACGACACGTACCCGACATATGTCACACACACATAGGGATGCAGAAATGACGTACACTAGCAACAGCAGAACCATAGGTGCGGGATGGCTATCACCAATGCCATACATATCCATAGGGGCCTGATGGCTACCACTACCACCACCCCTACTCAGGGGGGCCTGGATGCCTACCACTACCACCACCCCTACTCATGTGGGCCTGGATGCCTGTCACTACTACCATCCCCACTCATAGGGGGATGGATGCCTACCACTAACACTACCCGTACTCATGGGGGCCTGGATGCCTGTCACTACTACCATCCCCACTCATAGGGGGATGGATGCCTACCACTACCACCACCCCTACTCATGGGTGCCTGGATGCCTACCACTACCACCACCCCTACTCAGGGGGGCCTGGAAGCCTACCACTACCACCACCCCTACTCATGCGTGCCTGGATGCCTGTCACTACTACCATCCCCACTCATAGGGGGATGGATGCCTACCACTACCCCTACTCATGGGGGCCTGGATGCCTGTCACTACTACCATCCCCACTCATAGGGGGATGGATGCCTACCACTATCACCACCCCTACTCATGGGGGCCTGGATGCCTACCACTACCACCACCCCTACTCAGGGGGGCCTGGATGCCTACCACTACCACCATCCCTACTCATGTGGGCCTGGATGCCTATCACTACTACCATCCCCACTCATAGGGGGATGGATGCCTACCACTAACACCACCCCTACTCATGTGGGCCTGGATGCCTGTCACTACTACCATCCCCACTCATAGGGGGATGGATGCCTACCACTAACACCACCCCTACTCATGTGGGCCTGGATGCCTACCACTACCACCACCCCTACTCTTGTGGGCCTGGATGCCTGTCACTACTACCATCCCCACTCATAGGGGGATGGATGCCTACCACCACCCCTACTCAGGGGGGCCTGGATGCCTACCACTACCACCACCCCTACTCATGGGGGCCTGGATGCCTACCACTACCACTACCCCTACTCATGTGGGCCTGGATGCCTGTCACTACTACCATCCCCACTCATAGGGGGATGGATGCCTACCACTACCACCACCCCTACTCATGGGGGCCTGGATGCCTACCACTACCACCACCCCTACTCAGGGGGGCCTGGATGCCTACCACTACCACCACCCCTACTCATGTGGGCCTGGATGCCTACCACTACTACCATCCCCACTCATAGGACGGGTAATGCATGACACAACCAGCATACTCCAACATAAGGAATGTCAGAAAAAGACATCACCCCAACATCATGACAAGCGTGTGTAGTCTGTGTCAAATGCCTACAACACTGAACATGACATTGAACATACAATGTGACCCCCTATCACATGTGTCACACATAAATGTGTGTGGCCTCCACAATGCAAGCAGACCATGACCACTGTGGCAATGGGGTCTAAACCCCCATCATCACAGTGACCAAAAGGTAAGTGTGGGGTCCATAGCTGAAGCACATTTTGAACATTGTGGCAATGGGGTCTAAACCCCCATCATCACAGTGACCAAAATGTAAGTGTGGGGTCCATAGCTGAAGCCCAATTGAACATTGTGGCAATGGGGTCTAAACCCCCATCATCACAGTGACCAAAATGTAAGTGTGGGGTCCATAGCTGAAGCCCAATTGAACATTGTGGCAATGGGGTCTAAACCCCCATCATCACAGTGACCAAAAGGTAAGTGTGGGGTCCATAGTTGAAGCACATTTTGAACATTGTGGCAATGGGGTCTAAATCCCCATCATCACAGTGACCAAAATGTAAGTGTGGGATCCATAGCTGAAGCACATTTTGAACATTGTGGCAATGGGGTCTAAACCCCCATCATCACAGTGACCAAAAGGTAAGTGTTGTCATGGAAAAAGCTGCAACTGCCAAACAGCATGGATGATTCCTGGTCACACAACAACAAACACATCAGTGGCAAAGTAGTGCTTGTGTCCCATAGCAACATAGATTGGGTGAGGCAAACAGTGCAGTGCAAATAAGACATACCTTTGGCCATGTGCAGACAAACATCACCCATGGGGGCTGACATTGTCAACATTTATCAATTACACAATGACAGAAGTGACCATCATAATGCAGACCCACATATCTGCACCAATGGACACACAAATGTAGATATCCTGTGGAGACTGTAGATGTGAGGTGAACAAATATCATACCATGGCAGCAATGGGACATACAAACCATGATTATTGTGCTGACTGATGACCTAGGAGTCCCAGGGACAGCAGGGGAAATCCACCAAACAACATATAGCCAATGGCACACTAAAGATATGCCAATGCAGTGGTGCAGATGCACAAACACAAACAGGCAGCCTCACACTGCATATCAAACACAACAGGTGATGGGGGGGTGTGCCAGTGTCCCCAGGCAACCACACAACACAAGAGGAGGCCTGAATCCCAATTACACAGATGTGTATACAGTGCCACACAAAAGTAACTCATGGATCGGATTCCCCTATGTGGGTAATCAGGCATTGTTAGATGAGAGGGAGCCCAAATTACACATGTCACACAAGCTTGTAGGAACAGCAACTAACACAGCAAGAGACAGACCCACCACAGCACTACCCCCAGGGACCCCACATTGTGATGACACTAGCCTGCATGATAATCCCACTGTGATGACAAAGGTAGATGTTGTTCACACTGTGAACCACAGCCATGTGTCCTGAGCAACTAACTACCATCACACCTACACAAGCACAAATCAATCAGCACGGCCTGTCAGCCAAGGCCAATATGGAGGTAGGGGTCTAGCCGTGCAACAACTCACATTTGCACACTCAACACCACACACCTTGATCTCCACCAATGTGCAGCAGTGAAGCTCACATGGACTGGTGACATTGCACATGCACCCATGACAATCCCAGGGGTGGTGGTGGGAACTAAGGTGCGAAACCCATCACACATGGCCAGTCAACAAGACTCGTGAATGTCTGACACACTGCACAGTACGCCGTACATGGGCATGACGTGAAATCCATCCCAATCAATGGGATCCCGGCCACAGTCACACACCAATGAAGAAGCCAAGGTGACCCACAAAGAACACACATAGACAACTTCCAACATTGCAGCTCTGACCCTGAGGAGTGGCAGCAGTCACACACACAACGTGTCACAATCACTGAAAGCTACCACAAACTGTAAATTACATGACTTGTGTAACCAACAAGTGCCAAGGGGAATCCTGACTGTGTCCCATCTGCGTTTGCCCACATCCCCAGCCCTGACAACAAAGACAACTAGGGATGACAACCTGATGAACATTCGTTTGCCATGCACCCACATCCCGGAGAAACCAGGTCCAAGATGCTGGATGAACACAGGACAACTCAGCAAGCATCACAAACAGGAACATCCCTAGGGACACAGCCTGTGTAGGAAAAGGGAAGGGAACACACACAGACATGCTCACACAACACACAACACGGGCCCAGGCAATGTCACAGGATTACACACTGCCATGAGGGCACTCCACTCCTGTGGAAGGTCTGCTGTGCCAAACCTTGTCTGTGCACGACTCAAACATGTCAGCAGAACACTCGGTCAGTGAGTCAACAACTACAACACACTGAAGTCTCTGCTCACATCAGCCTGGGTACGGGAGTTTCACGTCAGTCATCTGCATACACCCAAAACACGTGTCAAGCAAGTTGCACTGCATACACAGATGAGTCCTTCAACATTGATGTGCTAAACTGCATGTCCAGTGGAGATGGGCACACAGTCAGGGAAATAGAAACATTGAACAGTGGTAAGCCCACCAGATGTGCATCAGTGTAAGCCAAAGATGTTAATTTACAAATGCAAAACGTACATCCCTGTGTCAAATGCTGAACATTACACCCTCAGACTGCAGCAAAGGATGCTATAGATCCAGACTACATTAGGACACATATCCCATGGACCACATGGAGTCCATCACAGCAACACTTCATTTTCCAGATCTGAACACTATTACAACTGCAAATGCATGATGATACTCATCTACATCATGTACATCCAAAGAAAAACCACAAGTAAACAAAAAGAGGCTTTATTCAGCAAATGTTAAACTAAAATTTTAAGTCCAAAAGAAACTAAGGCCAATGGCCAGTCCAAATACACAGTCCCAACAGGGTGATATGTGACAACTTGTCACCCATTGCTTGCCTGCACTGGTACGGACAGGGGACATCCCCCTGGGAGGGGCATACAAGGGGCAGGCCAGGCACCGCAGGGACAGGATCAGGGGATGCCAGAAGGAGGCAGTGAAGGGGTGGTGGGTGCAGGAGTGTAACCGGCAACTGCAGTGGAGGTGTCTGACTCAGTGGGGGCCGGCACCACTGTAGGGCACAAGTCAGATGGTGTGGGTGCTGCAACCACTGCAGTGGGCCGGTCAGATGGAGTGGACTGGGTCCCCACTGCAGTGCCCGAGTCAGACGGGGTGGTTGTGGACTCCACTGCAGTGCATGACTCCAAGGGAGTGGAAGGGGGGCAGATGAGGTGGGCAGGACAGAGGGGGGACCCGGTCTCCACACCAGTGGCACAAACAGGCAGAGCATCTGGTTTGGGGGTGGAAGAGCAAGTGGTAGGGGGAGGGCCTAAGCAGTTTGGGGATGCGGTATCAGTGTGTGGGGGAACCTGGGGCAGGGTGTGGTGGTGGAACCTGTGGAGTGGTGGCCTGGGGGATGGAGGAGAGAGACTGTGTGGTGGAGCTGTGTGGTGGTGGTGGTGGGGTCTTGCCCTTCCTGGTCCGGGGGGACTTTCGAATGGGGTCCTCAGTCTGCCTGTGCCTGGGGGAGGGTGTCCGGGTGTGAGGGGCACTCCCCTCTGTGTGTGGTGGTCGCCTCTTCCGCCTGGACTTTGTGTCAGATGTATCTGTGGGGAAGAGGCCAAGCTCACAGAGGAAGAGCTTCTGGGAGGGGGGTTGCACGTGAGGCAAGGGAAGGGGTTTTGGAGGGAGAGGTATCTGAGGACTGCGGAGTGCTCGTGGATGCGTGTGTGTGTGTCTGGGCCCCATCCCCTGTGAGTGTGGTATCAGTCCCCTGACTGTGCGTGCGTGTGCGTCTGGATTTTGGCTTGTGTGTCTGTGTGCTGCTTGTGTCTGTGCTGGTGCGTGCCGGTGCCGGTGTGTGTGTGCTTGGGACAGGTAGGGTGCTGGGGATTGTGGATGGGGCAGAGGTAGGAGGGGTGAGGGACTGTTGCAGGAGGGACACTGCTGCTGTCAGTGAGGAGGCCATGGACTGATTGGTCCGATGTAGGGCAGACATGCCAGATGACATGCCCTCCATGAATGACACCAGTTGTGTCAAAAGACCTGTGTGTGCATGGAGGACACTCAGCATTGATGTCTGCCCTACATGGATCTGTTTCAGCAAGTCCACAGACTCCACACTCAGGGCAACAGGGGGGACAGAGGCAGGGGGTGCGGTGCCTGGCATGAAGGAGACACGCTCCCCTACACGGGAGCCTCCACGGACATGTGGGATGGGAGCAGATGGGAGGGTGGAGATGATGGTGGTAGCGGGGACAGACTTGCTTGACGTTGCCTCTGCTCTGCTGACACCCGCCTCCACAAGGGAGTCCTCACTGGAAGTGCTGTTTCCCCCAGCCGAGGTGGTCGTAGCTGAGGTCTCCTCAGTGTGGCTCCCCTCACCCTCCGTGCCACTGGGTCCGTCGGTCTCCCCTGCAGTGGACCCAGTCTGGCTCTGCCGCTCCTCTTGGTCCGTGGAGCTGTCTCCTCCTGTGGCCGTGGATGTATCTGCAAACAATCAGGATAAACAGAGCAACATTAGTCACCTGTACTGACCACACACACCACAGTAAGTACAGCACATCACAGAGCAAGCCCTGCCATCATTTGCTAGACATTGCAATTAGTGCTGACACTGATTTGAAGAAGCCCATTGTCTGCCTGACAGTCAGTCATGCCACACATATCCTACCTGTCCATGCACCCATCTGTCTGATGCCTGTTGTATGCGACTAATCATATGTGCACACATGCACCACATACACAGTTGTTGGACATCCAAGAGAACATATGGAAATGTGTCACTCCAAACACATGCCATCTCCTGCCACTGACTCAGTACATGTGTCAGGAAAAGTGATGGGCAAAGTCTCTGTTGATATGCGGGTTTTGGTTCCATCACCAGACACAATGATGTCCTCATGTCCTGATAGACAATGCAACAATGGTGTGCATGCAGGACATATCACACCACTGCTGGATCACCCTTTGCGATTGGAATGTCATGGCACAGGCCTGTCTGGCAAGTCAGTCATAACTGTCTCCTGTCACAGGGGCAGTGCATACACACAACACCAGTCTGCACTGTGTCACAATCATGGAAGTTTTTGAAATGTAAGCCCTGTAGCTGACAGGTGCATGTGCACCCCTGGCCACCCACATCATGAGGACTGAGATGATCCCACGTCAATCAAATGAGACATTTGACTTACTGCAAACACAAATCCATACACATGAGCGTCTGATGAGAATGAACCAAAGCTGCCTGCACCTCAATGTTTCATACAACATCGTGCACAGTCAAGGGATCAGAGACCTATGCATTAACCTATGTGCAGATCCCATAGTCACAACTCAGATGGCTGGCCACCCCAAATTGTTAAACACTCCAGGAGTCCAAATAGCAAGGCCACACCACGGTGACACAGAGGCATACACCTGAGTGCACTCTTCACAATGCCCAATATGTATGCTGACACACGGGAGTGGGAGAACAGAGTGCCTTCGATGTACGGAGTAGGCATTACAGTCCTGGTCCATGTGCAACATGGTATTACCCTGAACACTAGGCAGGTGGCTATGCATGTGTCACACACATGATGTACATACTTCTGAGGCTCCTACCTTGGTCCCTGCAGCAGCATGGGTGTGTTGCACATACCCCAGACATGTGGTGAGTCAGAGCAGCAATTGGAACACATATTAACGCCATACCCAGAGTACATGTCAGATCACAGGCATTGTGAGCAATTGTACCACCCATGCAGCCCACCACAAAGTTCCTGTAACTGATGCTGTCCCCAACTTGAACCACAGGTAACTGCAAGTACACAGTACCCAAGTGACCTAAGTCACAGACTGTAAGGGCCACACCTGTGTATCAGATGAGGAGGGGGCATGACACAAGTGAGGGACATGAGTCCAGGACGACATGACAGTTGTACTGTGGAAGTGGAAGCAGGGTAAAGGAGTGCATAGAGCATGTCAGTCATAGTACACAGTTGAGGCTAGCACTTACCCCCTCCTTGCTGCTGTCTGGCCTTCAGCTGCCCATCCAGGTCAGGGAAGACCACCGCCAGGATCCGGAGCATGTGGGGGGTCAGGGTCCGGTGTCCGCCCCTCCTGCGAGGAGGCGACAGCTTCAGCTGGACCCTTGCGATTCTCCGGGTCCAGCCCCGAAGGTCCTGCCACCTCTTCTGGCAGTTGCGGATCCTGCGCCTGTAGACCCCCACAGATCGTACTGCCCGGACGATGGTCAGCCAGATCTCCTGCTTCTGGTGGGCATCAACCTGTGAGGATGACAAAGTGAAAAGGCCATTACTACACATGCAACATTTCCGTGCATCACACAGTTGGATATACATGTCTCAATCACAGGGGCATATGATCTACACAGGTAGTGCAACTATGGCTATGAACAGTTTGCCAGCAGTTACTAAATGGTATCATTGCCTGGGAAGTCAAACCTTGTTGGAATGCACTGTTACTGCACTATACCTGTTCAGTGCATGTGACTACACACTTTGGGGGGTGACAACTACTCAGTGAGAATGCTAGCCACTGGTGTACACACTGTACATCTTGCTAGTCAGACAACATGCACAATTAGTAAGGCAGTGGACAGCACACTCACCTGCTCCCCTGGTTTCCCATACAGCTTGCTGTACTGTGGAAGGAGGCTGTCCAGCAGGGCCTGGTTCTCCTCAGTGCTGATGGCTGGGGCTCTATTCACAGTACGTGCCATTGCAGTAGCCAGAGGATGCAGAGACAGCAGCAGTGGTGGTGGCAGATGTTGTCCTGGAGCATGTAGTGCAGGCAAGTGAGCTCTCAGGGGAACAGCCAGCATTATATGTGTGCTGCAGAGGCAGATACTGTCCCATGTGTCCAAAGTGATAGGTCCAAGTTGTTTGCATCTTCTGAATCTGGCCAATCCATGGAATTGCACCACTTATACACGCCCACAGCATCCTTCAAAAGTTCAACTTCATGACACCCATGAATTTGCAACATTGTTGTGGGTGGCCAACTGAATTCACTGCATCCGACTCGTTAAAGCTTCCAAAACGCGTCCGTTACCATGTCAGGCCATAGCCAATGCGTGCGCACCGATCGGTCCATTGCTGTACAACGCGTATTTCGGATGACAACACGCATCCGTCCACATCATATGCAATGGCCAATGCGTGCGCACCGATCGGTCCATTGCTGTACAACGCGTATTTCGAAAAACAACACGCATCCGTTCACATCATATGCAATGGCCAATGCGTGCGCACCGATCGGTCCATTGCTGTACAACGCGTATTTCGGATGACAACACGCATCCGTCCACATCATATGCAATGGCCAATGCGTGCGCACCGATCGGTCCATTGCTGTACAATGCGTATTTCGGATGACAACACGCATCCATCCACATCATATGCAATGGCCAATGCGTGCACACGGATCGGTCCATTGCTGTACGACGCGTCCCTGTACAAGTCACTCGCATATGTCACCATGGTTGTCACTGGTGAATGTATGCCAGCCACATTTACTTGCCAGGGACTCAGGGGCACACCTACAACACCACAGCCTGTCCACACTGTATCCTAAGGCATGTAAGGCTGCATTAACTGTGTGTGTATGGGGGTCAACATGTGGTTTTTTTGGTGGCACTTGGGGGCAGCCACTCCCAGGCTGTGCACGTGTTCATGGGGACAGAATCCTTTGTGTGTTGTGCACATGACCACTGTGATGTGCAACTGTTCAGTTCAGAGCATGTGGCATGGTCATATTTCCAGGTTGTGTATGTGTATGTCATGTCACATACACCCTGAGTCCCATGTGCGAAGGTATGTACGTCACAGGGTGACCCATTGCCACAATAGTGATGGCCCTCCACAGTCTGTGTGCATGTTGTGTTTCCAATGTCTCTGATTCCATGTGCACAATGTGAGACAGTCTCCACATCCACGTTGTTTGTGCATGGACTTTGATGTTGTACGTGTGTTTGTCACAGACGTCCATGTCTGTCCTGCAGAGGCAACAGGGGCCACTACCTGTGGGAGTCATGGTTGTTTTGCTGACGTGTACATGATACGCCATGTCATGCCAGTGTCCATGTGGCAATACAGGGTCCCTGGGAATCTACCTGTCAATGAGCTGTGATGCCTGTGGCACATCTGTCCTCACATGTCACTGTGGTGTGTGTTTGGAACGTGACAGCAGTACATGGGTACTGTGACACAGCCTAATGCTTTCCCATAGCACAACCTGGAACTTGTTGTCAACACATGTTGAACTGTGATGTTAGATGTTGGCCATGTAGGTGCCATATATGTCCATACAGAACGGCACACACATCAGGTACTTGTGTCTCATAATGATGTATCATGTGATATTAAGTATGGTCAATGCCACATATGTGGGGTGATTGACAATCTTTCTTTCTTCACCTATGCACTGCAGGGCACCAGCTGTCCATAGACCATTCCCTGACCTTGCAACCATGGTTGAACGTGACTGCATCCGACGGTACCGCTTCAACAGGGCGCTGATTGAGGAATTGGCAGTACGGTTGGCACCACATTTGCAACCTGGCCGGCCATACCCTACAGCGCTGACCCCCAAGGTGAAGGTGATGGCAGCCCTACACTTCTTTGCCACCGGTACCTTTCAACACACTGTGGCGTCTGCTGGTGGGATGTCACAGACCATGTTCAGCCGTGTGGTACGCGATGTTTTGGAGGCAATGTTGAGATACCTGAACCAGTACATCTATTTCCCTAAACGTCAACAACTCACTGACGTCAAGAGTGACTTCTATGCCCTGGGGAGGATGCCACATGTCATTGGCTCCATTGATGGGACACATGTGGCTTTGGTACCACCACAGGCACATGAGCAGGCATACAGGAACAGGAAACATTACCATTCGATCAATGCTCTGGTGGTATGTCTTGCAGATATGAGCATCTCACATGTGTGTGCCCGTTTCCCCGGTTCTGCACACGATGCCTACATGGTGAGGAGTAGTCGCATCCCGAGGATGATGTCACAGATGCAGAACCAGCGTGCCTGGCTTGTCGGTGTGTACTGACTTTGTACCATTGTGTGTGTTCTGCAATGTTGTATTCCACCGTCTTTTCCAACTCAGCTAATGTGCAATTGTCTGTATGTAGGTGACTCCGGATACCCCAACATGCCGTGGTTGCTGACACCACTCAGGAACCCTGTGACACCAGCCCAGATGCGCTACAATGAGGCACATGGTCGGACCAGGAGAGTGATCGAGCGGACATTTGGTCTCCTGAAGAGCCGCTTTTGCTGCCTAGACAAGACAGGAAAGGCCCTCCCATATGCCCCAGCAAAGGTGTGCAAGATTGTCATTGTCTGCTGCATGCTACACAACCTGGCAGTGCGGAAGGAGTTGCCTCTCATCCTGGATGACGATGACCAACATCCGCCACCTGTGGACGATCCTGGCCTGGGCCACGATGCCAGTGATGATGATGATGATGATGAGGGTGATGTCCGCACACAGCTCATCACCAACTTCTTCAGCTGAATGTGAGTATCCAGAGATGTCATGTCAATGATGTGAGTTTGCATGATATGTGTTGGTGGTGCTCTGTTGCTGTTTGAGTGTGGCCATGTGCTACTTGACTTGATGCGTGCAGCGATGTGTCCTTACAGGTAGTCTGTACTCCCCAACAGTGTTGACATGCTAACTTAGTTTTGTGTAGGTATCTTGTGACATGTATTGGGCATGAGTATTGCAGTTCTGTCCTGTTCTTCAGTGCTTTTGACTGTGTGTCATGTCTGTCCTTCACAGGGTACTTTCAGAGGTGTTTGGTCAACTCGGATCCCCCGACACCATGATTCAGCTTTCAGGGTGGAAGCAGTCGTTTCCCTACAGGTGATGTGCCACACACCCCTGGACTTTATTTCTTCTACACTTGTTGACTGTGTGGCCACTGTCACGTGGGATTACCTTGCATCTGTAGTGGAAACAACATGTTGCAAATGTGTAATAAACCTGTGCTTCACTTTATGATGTGCGGTGTCTGTGGTCACACATCTGACTGACATTTGCTTACTGCACCTGTGGGCTAGTTAACACAGACTCTGAATAGGTGTGGTGTCTGTGCATTCCATTGTATTTCCTGGCAACATCAGTGTAGGCGATGAGTCAGATGTCCCTGGTGTCTTTGTGTTGTGTAGCCCTAGTGGTGTGTCTCCCTCATATGTGTCACGTCGCCATGACTCACATGACGGTGTTGAACTTGCTGTAGCAGTTAGCATGCACAGTGTCATTTAGCAGATCATCATCTCCATCACAAAAACAACGTTGGAATCACAACAGAGGCAAGTATGGTGTATTAGTGAGTTTATTTACATACATGTGTGAGGATAGTGCACAGGATGGTGGGTGCTGTACATTGGGATTGGAATCCAATGTTCCCAGATGAGTTGGAAGTGTTGGTAGCAGAAATGTCCTGAGTAAAGTCCACAATCATCTGATACATTAGTCCAAATTAAACTCCCCATGTCATGTGGGAGAGTTGGGTTGCATTCAACAGGGTGAACAGTTTGCACACAAAGGAGAATTTCCAGAACAGGTGTTGGGTTCCTGGGGGATGTACATGGCCATCGGCCTCTCAGTTGTCCTTCCTCGGACGACCCCTCTTCTTTCTGGGGGGACCCTCACGTGCAGGCCGCGATAGTGCAGAGGACTCTCCACCAGAGTCATCCTCCCTCCCTGTGGCAATTGCAGTTGTTGCGGCACCAGATGTTGTGGGCACACAGGGAGGTGTGGACATGTTGCTGCTAATCTGGCGGAGGCATGTCAATATGTCCCTCTGCACCGCTGTCAGTTCTTCCAATGTGTCCCACTTGGACTCCATGCCAGACATGTGTGTCTCCACACGGGACATGTGTGTCTCCACACGGGACATGTGGGAGTCCAAGTGGGCATGATGGGCAGCCTGCTGCTGTTGAATGTCCTTGAGGATCCCCACTACCTGGCTGACCTCTCCGGTGCTATTCTGTTATGCATCAGCAATGCGTGCCAGTTGTGGGTCATCATGCAGTCCAGACCCCTCTGCAAACAGCGACCTCTGCCTACCACCCCTCCCACCACCCCTGGCCACACGTGCGGGACCTGCGGTGGCACGCACAGGTGACCCTAGGCCCCCTTGGGGGTTGGTACTGGGGTTGTTGTCTGTTGCTTCACGGTGGGCTGGGGTCCCTGTGCTGTTGTCATTCAGTGTCCTTGGTCTGTCCATGTCGGCGGGGGTGGTCTGTGTGTTGGCAGATGTTGGAGGAATGGGTGCAGGGAGTGCAGATGGTGGTCCTGCTGGTGCTGCATGATGACTCACACCGGAGGTGCCAGGTTGGTCTTCGCCATCCGATGAGGGCAGAGGCTGTTCCACACCAGAGAGTTCAGGGGCCACCGGAGCCTGGGACAGGGACTCCTCCTCATCTGCTGCTGTGTCCCCATCATCACCTGTGTCGAACCAACGTTCAGAGGGGGGGGTGGTTTAGATGGAAAAGGCCTTGTCAGATAAAGTTTTACCTCATCTAGTGGTGAGATGAAATGAGTTTTAACCCGACAAGGATCCAAACTTAGATCTAGACAGGCCATAACCTCTGATTATGTATGATGTAATATCAAAGGGAGAAAATTGTCCTTGTCCACTTTATCCCATTTCAAGATGTAACCATTTTTCTTTTCTAACAGGGGTTTAGGAGTAATGTCTACCTTCCCATTTTTAATCACAGGCAAGGACTGCATGATCACTAAGTCCAAAGAACTTTCTCTGGGTATTAGTCACTCTCCCAGTGCAGAGTCAATTTTTGCAATTCCCACTTATATGCAGCATAGTTATCTTCATACCTTACACTTTTGGTGTCAACACAGTTGTATTTGTGAAACTCATGACATCAATTCAATTGGTTGAGAAGAACAGGACAACATTCAGGAAACAATAAAAACCATTTTCAGAAGAGAGCATTGAATAGGGATTCATTACTACATGACACTTTACCATATGTGGAAATAGACAAGAGAGAATGAGCAATATGATATAGCAATATTCTTTTGACAAAACAGAAACAGGGCAGCATGGTAGTTGTAGTCATTTCAAAGACAACTTCTCAACACTTGCAAAATGGTTAGTGAAACAAACCTGTGAAACATATCCATTTGAAATGGGACAGACACTAACAATATGACACACATATGGGTAATGGGTTATTTGGCGATGTAACACTTACAGGCACCATACCATCATATGACATGTAATGGAGGTTGTCACCTGTAATCTTAGATGCACCACAATACATTAACACAAAAAATCCAAATTATCTGATACTTTGAGGTTTCTATGTTAGGAAAATATGTGCAGAACACATTGTTAATAGTTGAGTTGAGAATTAACAGGCATTGAGGTTTAGTAAGACTTTGTAAAGTGCAACTTACAAGACTCCACTCCACCAGGTATTACTGTCACACCTTCAGTACGTAGGATCTGTAGGACCTTCTCCTTTCAGAGCATGAGTTGTACTGTGGGCATGGGAGAACCTCCACCTGTCCTGTTGGCCTCCAGGTGAGGCTTTAGGGCCAGGGAACACACCTTCCCCCGCAGGCATTCCACCTCTTCCTACTCCCCCTGGTGTGCGCAGGTTGTTTGCTATAACTTTCACATTGTCGACTATTCTGGCCCACATTTGCCTTTTCTGAGATAGGGGTGTATTTTGGACTTGGGCTCCAAACAATTGTGGCTCTACTCTTAGGGTTTCATCCACCGTGACTGACAATTCTTCCTCAGTAAAACTGGGGTTTTTTGTGGCCTGGCATTGTGCAAAGGAATATGAAGAAATAAAAAATAAATAAGCACAGGGAATTAAATGAAAGAAGATAAAGGGACAAGAAACAGGGAAAAGGAACAAAATACCCTTACTTAACTGGATAAGAGTCTGGTAGCAAATGTCGTGGTGCAGTGGAATGGCAAAGGCTTATGGCCTGAAATGGGGTGTGTTTTATAGTGTGGTATGCAGGTGCCTCCATTTGGCCAATGGACATCAGGTGTGCTCTACTAGCATCAATCCAATGGCCACAGTGATGGTACATTGTTGAATGCATACCGTGGCGGTCTCCCTCCATCAGGGAACCACCACTAGGAGTCTGACAGCAAAACTGTGAAAATCTGACGGTGATGGAGTACTATTTTCCAGCATTGGAGTCCGCCGCGTTGGCATCGGTGTGCTGCGACCACGGCGGGAAATACTCTGTTGACGCAGAAGGCTAATCAGCCTGCATGCATCTAACTATGGCGGGTGAAAGACCGTTGACTTGACGGAGTACTTGGGACCATTGTGGCAGCAGGACGGTGGTAAGACCATCAAGATCTAAATAAGGCCCTTAATAGCATGTACCCATATTTAGAAAACACATTCTACATTGCAATATCCGTTATCCTGCCTAAAACAGAAACACCCATACTTTAAAAATATTTATTTTTAAAAATGATTGAAGCAAATTTAAAATACCAGTCTAAATAAACAAATAATTCAAAAGACAAAAACTCAGATGGATAATAAAACCTTACTATAATAAATATTATACAATGCAAAACAACCAACATTACATTAACTAAAAAGTCTTTTTTTACCACCTATAAAATATGCTAACACCATACTAAAATCTTGTAAATAAACATAGCATCAAATAAATTCACATTGCCCACCCTGTAAATAACATTGCCCACCCAGTAACATAAATAAATAAAATAGTATAACACTTATAGCTTCTTATCTGAAGTACTGGTCAGTGAAATGGTATCCCAAAAATAAAATCCCAAATAAATATTAATAAAAAAGAGCCAAAAAAAATTCAAAAATATACCAAAGAAAAACAGAATGTCCAATATGAGTCCAATAATCCAACGAAACCTTTCAAAAGCCAGAAAATAGAAACAAAAAAATGAATGACCAGGGAAACCTAAAAATGAAGTAAAAAGTAAAAAATGTTTGTTTAAAATATAACCAAGCCTTTATCCATGAAAACAAAAATAAAATAAATCCAAGTTAAAAATAAACTAAGATATCAAAAAATAAAAACCTGTGAAGAACAAAACATATAAACCCACCCAAAAAACAATTATATCACCTGAACAAACCAAAGGATGCAAAAAAAGCATTACAACCATAATTAAAGACATAGAACACACACATAGAAATTACCATTTAAAAGTACATTTCACGATAATACTCACTAACTAACACTTACTAAACTAAATATAAATACACTAAAACAATATCCAATTACAAATATTAGCCTAACTAAATCTAAAACCACTCCTCTACCACTAAATTATTATACAAATACATTTAAAATAAGCACCAGAAATGGGAAACCATGACTGCAAGCTCCAGCAATAGACCAAAATGTCAAATACTACAACAAAATCAAAGAAACTTAAAAAAAGACAGAAAAATTAAAATAAACTTCCATTTCATAGATGCCAATGCTAAAAAATATTTATTAATGTTTCTAAAATACTAAATAACATGTTAAAAATTACAATAAATGTTCTTCTTCAAAAAATGTGCAAAAATGTTTCAAGTAAAAAGATGTTAATACTGATAAACACATCTAATCCATTTTTTCAGCACTTTCTAAATATAGCACATTATAATTAATATAAATAATGTAAGGAATAACATGTTTATGAAAATTACTGTAAAACATGTTTGAAAAAAATTGTATAACTACAAATAAAAATATATGTACTATACAACTATATTGGACTTGTACCTAGAAAAATCCTGAATACAAAAATATATATTGCACAAAACCTGTAGTTATTATCGAAAAATAATATATGGTATATATTAAAAGAAAAATATATATATCCCTGCAAACTTAATCAATTTGGAGATAATGTTGAACTTTGAGGGGCTCAAATTTACTAGTACCCCTCCAAAACATAACCACATTGTGAAAAATTGTAGACTTTGGGGTGTTTCATATTTGCTATTCCCACTCCAAAATTAACCACATTGCTGTAAGGGTTGGACTTTAAGGGGTTTATATGTACTATTACTACTCCAAACATACCCATCCCGGGGAAACTGCTGGACTTGAAGGGTTCAAAATTACAATTTCCACCCCAAACAGGTGGTGAATATAATTTACTATGCCCATGCCAAACTTAACCACACTGGTGAAAGTTTGGGAATTTTGGGGGGGGGGTGTATTTACTATTCCCACTCTATACTTAAAGACGTTGCTATACATTTATATTTAAAAATTAATTATTACTACAAATGTATAATATATGTTCGCACTCTGAGTATTTGGGTCACACACTGATGGAGAATTTTGGCTGGTCGGTCCAGATCCACAAGTGTATGCTCAAGCTCGAACACTACGCAGGGGGGATTTTAAAGGGTCTTAAGGGCTCCAGTTTTCGACCTGTATCACCAGCCATCCACATTTTTAACTTGCAAGCTTTGGGTGGGTCTCAGTGTGGGGGAGAACTGTGGGGACATGAGAAGGTGACAGCACTAGAGGTGGGTGAGAATAAATGTATACGATCCTTGGTGAATCTCCCACCAGCACCTCGCTCCAGTCATTGCGGCTGGATCTAGGCCAACGATCCACTGCCTATAAGGCAGCCCTTAAATCTTTGATAGACTGTAGACGGCTATGGCCCTTAGTGGGCCTAGGTATGTATAGGGAGGGCTTGGTGGAGCTCCTCCAGCAGCCCCGGGTCTTTAGGATCCCCTGGTTAGGACATAGCTAGACCCTCCTGGCTAAAATGGGGTGCAAGCATCTGTGGACTAACCAGGGAGCTTGGACCAGTATAACAAAGGCTGCACTCAAGGGGATGTACTGGAGGTATGTAGATGGGGAATCAAGCAGGACTAGGAGTCTGGATACTTTGACACTAGCCTTTCAGGAATTCAAGGATAACTTCCGTATTGAAGAGTACATGGATTCCATTGAATCCCCCCCTGGCAAAAACCTTGTACATCAAATTTTGTCCTTGGTACTTTAGCATTGCTCACTTTCACTGCCAACTGGAGGCCCCATGGCAGTGACCTAATTCTGACCAGCCCTTTTTGTCCTCAGGTGAAAGAAGGCATTAATCACATATTATTTTTCTGTCAGTGACATTCCAATAGTAGAAAGAAGTGGATACTTTCACTTTGTTGGAGTATGGGGATGAGGAATTATAGGGTTGTCTCCAGTGTGTTCACATCTGAAACAACACCCTCAACTGTGTTTGTTTTGTTCCATTTTCTAATGAGGATATGGAGAATCAGACAGAGTAGTATTGGGTACTGAGATCCCTACTGTACTGTGTAATGCTGCTAGTAATGCGACTTGCACAAGTTTTTAGCTTGAACCTCTAATTTATTGACTCTTCCTAATGTGGTGCTACCGGAACTCAAGATTATAATGGCTCTGGACATACTGAGAAAGATTGTGATTGGCGATGATTTTACGAGTTGTTACACGTGCAATGATCCAATGATTTCAATAAGGTTTTAAGGATTCTTATTGATTTTATTGTTTAATGTTGATATGTGAACTGTATTTACATATGTACTTTTATGGCAGTTACTGCGGGATAAAGATTATGATGATGATGAAGTATATATTACAGAAATACATTTTAAGTATACCAAAAAAGCACAGAAAATTAAAAACTTCAAATGGGATAGATACCAAAATATTTAAAAAAATAAGTGGGATTTACTATATATTTACAATTATTAACTCTAATAATTAAATAATTTAAAAAAACATTGTTTAAAAATAAATAAATAAACATAATAGATTTTCAACTTCCAAAACATTACAAACACAGCTTAAATAAAAACCAATAAATGTATTCAAATTCAATAAATTAAATTATTGAAATTGATATAAAATAATTAACTTATCAAGGAACAAAAAAGTTGACCAAATTATAAACAAACATAAGATTACTAGATATTGTTTAAAATATCAATATTAAAATATTTTTAAAAAAATGTTTCAAATAAACATTTCTATCATACATAATTATACAATACATTAAAACAGATGTATATAATTTCCTTAAAAAGAATGCATTATATATATATTTTTTAAATTACATTTAACGCAACAATTTCAAACATAATTTTTTTTTAAAAATAGCATTATTATTACCCCCAATCCCATACTTCTATCAACCCAACATCCCACTCCAGAAAAGATTACAGCAAAATATGCAAAACAATTAAAAACAAATACAATATAAAAAACCAAAAAGTACACAAAATTCACTTAAAAAGACATAAAATACAAAGCTAAAATACAGAACAATATTTTTAAATGTGTTAAAAAAAAATTAAAATAGCATAATCTTGCCTGTTATATTCTGAGCCACAATGTTTTTGACATCACAATATTTAAGACACAATATTTGTGTATAAACTATTTTCCTGACAAAAGTTTATCAGAACACCATTATCTACAGTTACATAGACATCCAGTAAAAAAGGAAATATTTAAAATGTAGCAATATAAAATGAGAGTGGTTTTACCTTGGTGTGCATCACAAAAAGTATTCCTATGAATTTTGATTCATATTGACCATTCTAAAATATACTTTCCATCACACTTCAGTTTGGAGAAGTAGCATTCTAGTTCTCCTAATTTGTTTCAAAATATTTGCAGACGTCGGAAGGAAGAAGATTTCTTTACATGTCTGTCTCAAAACCCTTTGGCCCAACTTTCTCCATTTATCTTCTGTGGTGCCCAAGTCAGTGTGTCATTCCTTCAAGTTCCAAAATATACACCTTTTGCCATTAGAAAAACATAATTTTAAACTGCAAGTTAAATGTAGCTGCAGTTTGCCAGGCAACATTATTCCACGTTTACTGTTTAACGCCTTCGCTGCTCATGACGAGCTCAGCTCGTCATGACTCACGGTTGGGCTGTGCGCATGACGAGCTGAGCTCGTCATGACCCCGCCCGCGATTGGAATGTCCAGCACCTGGCTGGAATTCCTGCCGCAGCGAAGGCGTTAATTATACCCAAAAAAGGGAAGTCATTTGAATAGACATTAGAAAACTAAACACTTGAAAACTTGAAAAAGCAGCATGATACCCAGCACTATACTGCATTCTCCCTTTGGTCTTCATGATACCAGGGGATACTGCAGAACCCCTGCATTACTTCCATACTTCAGCACCATTGCATGTCAAGTGAACTGTTAGATGGAGTGGAGCACTGGAGGCTGAGGGAGAGAGGAACAAATCAGAGCGAGACCCGTGCAAGCAGACATCAGAAGGTAAGGAAAAAGATTCATATCTTCAATGCTACTGCTGGTGTGTGTGTGCGTGTGTGTGTTTACCTATGCCTGCATGTGAGTCAGTGTAAGGGCCTGGCCTACAGTTGGTAAACTGTGTAAAACTCTGGTGATCCACAGCATGATGTTGGGGATTCCAGGTGAAATGTTGGACCTTGTATATTGGTTATCGTTATTGGTTTATTGAAGCATTCATGGCACGATGGTGCCCACCAGTGATATTGATGGATTTGGCATAATGCTTGTCATGCTTTGTGCACCAATGGCATGATGGAGTCCCACTGCTCACCAATGGTAAAATGATGCTGGCCTAGTAATAATGGTCATAATTCTTAGAATATTTTAGACATTCATGACTTGAGGATGCATGTGACCTACCGATGATATTATGCTGACCTTGGCACAATGGTGGCAGTTCTTGTTCTAATGTGGACATCCATGGCATTAAGCTGCCCACTGCTCAACTTTGGTATCATGCTGGTCCTGACTTGATGATGGCAGATCTTGATGTAGTGTGATCATTCATAGTATGTTGGTGACCATTAACAATAATAATTTTACTTGCTCTCCTTTGCCATAATCATCTCTGTAAAATGTAAACCTGAGCAATACTCCTCTGGGATGAGTAAAATTGGAAAGGCACTGCAAACAAGCAATGGCTGAAGGAACCTGGGCCAAAGCAACCAATGGCTGAAGGGGGCTAACCAAAAGCAACCGATAGCTGAAGAGGGCTGACCAAATGCAACCAATGCTTGAAGTGGGCTGACCAAATGCCCTTTTTTCTTTATGTTAATGAAAAGATGCTGGCTATCACATACCAAGAAATGTCCAAAAGCATTGTAAAAATCTATTTGGATTAAACATTCTACCAGAATTGGCTTAACAGGGAATGGAAATGATCGAACATTCAGCACCCAGAAGATCGTTTACCCAAAAATGGCCACTAGCGGGCATGTGTGCATTCAACTTACCCAGTTGAGAACCTCCAACTAAGGTAATAGAAAGGAAAAATGCAGTGAACTCAATTACCTGTGTGCGCAGGCTGCCCTTTGGTGGTTACGTTTTGGCTCCTCCTTTTTTGGGGGGGGGAGTTTTACATAGCGCGAAGTCGACCCGAAGGTATCAGAGCACTTTACATGAGCAACAGTTACATTACAGATGGACACATTCACATTCATTTTTGGTAGGCACGTGGAGATTAAGTGATTTGCCCAGAATCACAGGATGTTGACCAACACTGCCGAAACTCGACCCTGGTTCCCCAGCTTCGAGGTCAACCTCTCTAGCTGTTAGGACATACCCCCTTCCCTTTGGGTCAAGACAGACTTATAGAAATAGGATCTGCACTGTGAGTGTGCGGAAATGCCTTTTTACACAAGCATATAGTGACTGAGGTATTTTTAACAGGTGTCATGCCACAGCAGAGGTTCAAAACCTAGCTATTCAATAGTGCAATCAAAGAGATACACCATCTGTAAGGTGGATCTTTATCAGGAAGGGCTAGGTTTCACCAGCCAGACTCCTGCCCACACTTCCCGTCCACATGATTTAAAGGCAGGTTGGTTTTCTACGAAAACAAGTGCCAAATCCTAGTCCCTAACTCCACCACTGGCCTGCTATTCCGCAAAGGAAGATGACTGAAGCATGGTAGAAGCAAAGACATTTACTGGTTGTCATCTGCAATGAAGTGGTAAAAGCCTTCTTATGTCTCCAGTCTGTGCCTCTGAGATGCCCTGGGGATATGCCCTATGAATGCTTTGCAAGCGCAGTAGCCAGTGATGGAATGGAAGGGATTCCTTGGACCATGCATGCAGTTATCCCAGTAGTCTGCAATTTTCAGGAGTTAGCATTATGGAGAAGGTAATTATGGATCTACTTGTGTATTGAAGGTTTTGGAAATCCCTGTGATTTCCTGCAATATTAACTGCCATACCCCAGACCCCTGATAGGAGAAGGAAGGGGGCACCTTTTACTGGCAAGGGCAAGTCCATGGAGGTGGACAATTACCCCAGGTCCATCTGGAGCAAATGAGCATCAGCATGTTGATAACTTTACCACAATACTAATGTTTGCCACCACCATGCTCGGGGAAAAGCAACTACTAAATAGGAAGATGTCACCATCAACCATAAGGTGAGAGTGGAAGGGGACTGGGCTCGGGACAGGGTAAGTTCTCTATCTAATTCAAAATAATGTCATAAGTGTCTATTTGAGCAATGCTTTACTCTTTACATTGCAAGCTATTTGAACCTAATTATGCACCATTTTTTCAAGTATTAACTGTACCTATAGGAAGATTTAAATCATGTTCCTTGGCCAGTCACACCATAGTTTTGCTTAAAGATTCTACGAAAAAATTCCAAGCTCAAAGGTTGTTCTTGGTTTCATTATATCCAGGACCATGCCGAAGCAAGGTATTAATACACTTAAGCAAAAACTGTCATTACTGCAGGTTAGGAACTTGCTACTGACATCTGCATGTAAGCTGCTGGTTGCAAGTTTGAATCCTTGCAGAGTCTACTCAGTCTTCCATACTTCCAGTGTCAATGAATTGGCATTTTTGGTGGCTCAAAGGGCACCAGGGGACTTCAATCCCACTGCCCCCTGTCTGACCCAGAGAAGGAGCCTACATGCTTATAATGTGATTGAGAGACCTGCTGCAAAATGCATTTTGGCATTTCTGATGGCTAAAAGGGCCCCAGGGAATTTCATTAACCACACTACTCCCTGCCCGGCCCAGGAGGAGGCCCCTACTCACTTATAGCACGTCTCAGGGACCTGCTACACTGGACACATTTTGACATTTCTGTCAGTTGAAAGGGCCCCTGGGGACCTCATCAACCCCACTACCCCCAGCCGAGGAGGAGGAGCACACTCTCTTATAGCACGTTTCAGAGACCCACAGCGCAGGACTGCTGAATGGGCCCATGGGGACTTCATCAACCACACTGCCTGCTGCCATGCCCAGGAGGAGAAGCCTACACTCTTACTGTGTGAATCAGAGGCCCTCACCTCAGGATGCATTTTGGCATTTCTGGCAGCTGAAAGTGTCCCAGGAGAGTTCATTAACAATACTGCCCCCTGCCCGACCAAGGAGGAGGAGCTTACATGCTTATTGCATAGATCAGAGGCCTGCAGCGTGGAATGCATTTTGTAATTTCTGGCAGCTGAAAGAGCACAGGGGCTTTATTCAACCACACTGCCCCGCGCCTAGCTCAGGATGAGGAGTCTACTTGCCTATAGTGTGATTCAGAGACCCGCTGTGGGATGCATTTTCAAATTTCTAGCAGCTGAAATGGCCCCAGGTGACTTCATCAAGCACACTGCCCAGCCCAGGAGGAGGAGCCTACGTGCCAGTGGCGGCTCGCAGAGGGAGTGCTGTGGGGCGGATGGGTGGGCGGGGAGGGGCAGGGTGGGGGGGTAGTGGACTCAGACATACAATGGAACGGATTGAAGGAAGTAAATAAATAAATAAAACTATTTACATTGCGCGCGCTGCATCGCCAAGAGCAGGCGGGTCTGCACCCATTCATCCTCTAGACGAGGCTGGACTGGGCCTCCTATCTTTCATATGTGCCCTGAGGTGCTTTGTGTGGTTTTAAACATGGTGAACTCAGCGCTCTATAAAGGTGAACCTGGGTGTACCTAGCATTGCTTCTTTTTTATCTAATTCGATAGATATACCGAATGATTAAATAAATAGCATGGATGAAAGACTGGTCAATAAAGAACCGGATGCAGGAGGGGCAATGGTGAAGGATAACTCCATAGGAGAAATGGTGGGTGAAGCAGGAGTGAGTGTGAAATCGGTATCAGAGGGCCCTTTGCCGAGCAGGACTAATCTATGTGTACTAGAGGACTCTTTAGTGATCAGCATTATTTGTCTCCTAAAAAACAGCGGGCTACCACCGGCATAGAAGTTAAAAGGGCCCATTGGTATACAAAAGCAGAAAGTATGCCCAAAGTAGTCCTGGCAGCCCTGAAAGTGGACACTGGCCCACAGAAAAGCAATGGCAGACCCCAGCCACTGGACTTCCTAGACAGATGAGGTGGCAGGCTTAAAAGCCCAGTTTCAATCTATTATGGATAATACCCTTTGTTCTCTAGAGGGATCATTAAGGGACTTGGTGAAGCCTATTGTAGTCAGACTGGAGTCTGGAAACATTTATGAAACATTTGACTAACTTGGCTGATTCACATAATACAGGGGCATGTGAGGTGTCTATCTCTAACAGTAGTAAATCTGATAATGAAGTGTGCCTATCAGTTCCTATGTCTGGTCCTGTCTTTGAACGTTGTCCAACTACTAATGCTTTCATGATCCGGGCCACTGCTAATACAGGGCAGGTTGGTGGGATTACTCATGGTCTACAACCAGAAGCTCAGGAGCCCAGGAGTGAAGTCAGTGGCATACATTTCTTGCACTTGCCACTTGAATGTACGCAGCATTTGTATTAAAAGGGGTTTCTCTATAACTCACGGGCAGGTTAAATGATGAGAAGAGCTAAGAAATAAGGTAAAACACTGGATTGATAGGAGAGCAGGAAGATATCGTTACATACCAAAAGTAATTAAGATGAAGAAACACTCCCAATGGATCGGGCCAAAGCCAAACACTGCCGGGAATTATTGTGTAGTGGTTAATTTCAACTCTTGCTTTTTTGCAGAGAAGGTGCTTAAGCATTGGTCAGCCTTCAGAGGCAGGCTGGCGAAATTTAACAGACCATTCTATGCCAGGCTCAAAATTTGGTCAGGCCTTGTGTTCCAGTCCAACTTTACGCAGGTCGCAAGAGGTGGTGGGCCATTCAATTTTGAACTCAATAGGTGGGTCTGACATCCAACTTTACCCAGGTCAGAAGAGGTGGTGGTCCATTCATTCTTGAGCCCAATAGATGGGCCTGACAATGGTTTTTCTCCCCTAAGGTCTTTAGTAGATCAGGATTTATCTTCCCGGTTGTCAGAGGGTGCTGGAACTCTTAGGGGGGTTAGTGATAGAGTTAATTAAAGGATGGATGGGTACACAGTTAGTAGTAGGAGGGCAGTTTCTGGAGGGGCTTGTATTGCAGACCTCAATGACAAGGATCTAAGATTATTGTGTTGGAATGTTGCTGGGGAGAGAAGTAAATGAATGAATAATGAAAATAATGACTAGAGCACCTTCGGCCATCTTTTTCCTTTAGCATGTCTACACGAAATATGTATGACAACCCCATTTTATTTGGATGGCTGCACTACCATCTTTACTCCTGCCATGCATTCCAAGAAAGGCAGGGCGAAGGGTGGCTTGGCCTTTCTCATCTCAAACAGTATAAGAGACAGAGTAAGTTCTAGAAGTTTTAAGTCTCCAAATTTCCAAAATGGTTTGTTATAACCGGAAGGGCTTTTAATACTCAATGCTTTTAATAATATTTTTGACAATTCCTCTGTTGATTTAATTTCTGAACTAGAAAATGAATTGGATTTTTTTTTAAATCTCTGTCCTGTGGATACGTATATAGCTTAGGTAGGTGCCTTTAATGTACAATGTTGTACTTAAAATACCAGGGGGATCTGTGGTTTGTTGGGCACCGATGATGTGGTGATTTACCACTTTTCCCACTCAAAGTATGGGGAGGCTCTCAATAATCTTTAAATTAGGTATAATTTCCTTGTTGCTTCGGATTTTTCCAGTACCATCGAGTTGAGGTGTACCTCATTTGTGGGGAATGGTAATACAAGCACTCTTGCTTTTATAATGGCGTCACATAATTTAAGTTCCCTTATTAGGGATTTTCAGATTCCCTCTTCGTGTCTGAGTGATCATAGTCCCCTTATTACAGACTTTGGCATTATGGTTGAGAAGAACAGGCTGTCCTTATTGGGGGTGGATCTAGCAGTTAGTAGAAGAAATGGTGTCGCTGTGAAATTTAACAAAGTCGACAATGAACATTTTTTAAGGGTTCTGGTGTGGTTGAATAGGGTTTTGGTAGAGATGTGTTTAAATGAGAATGCTTGAGGGAGTCTACAGTATAGTCTTTTGCCTCTTTTATATCTAATGTAAAACCAGGTTTAATGAGGTCCCAACAAACAGCAAAGAATTGAGGCTGGTTTGATTCAGCTTGTAGCAAAGCACATCATTTCCTCAGGCACAAAATGATGACAGACGAGAGGGCTATGGGGGGCATTAAAGAGTGCAGGTCCCATTAGAAGAAAATGTTGCCATGAAGGAAACAACAGCTCAGAGGTGAGGCCTGGGAGGATCTAACAGAAGAAGTAGGTGGAGCAGCGTAATTTAACTTCGCCCACATCACAGAAAAGTGGTATACCTACGTGCATCTATCATATATTGTGTCTCAGTGTGCCCTAAAAGTGGAGTATTCAACTATACTTTTAAAATGCTTCACTGTAGAGGGTTAGTGATTTATAAAGTGTGCATATTAATATTTAGGTTAACAAGAAAAATCTAGTTCTCATATTTAGTTATATATATGTTTTAACATTTATTCAAATTTTATCCCATATGTAACCATGCTTCTTTACTTAAGTTACCTTTATATAATTTCATTGATTTGAAGACTGTTTTATACATACATATATCTAAATGCCTGGTGCACATTTTGTTTTACTAAAGTTAGCTTGACCAAAGGCCTTAAGCTTTTGGGCTTCTATGTTTAAACTTCAATGTGAAAGTTTTGCTCGCTTTGCATGTTCTCTCCTCTGCAGGTGCAGTTTCAAAGCTTCATTAGGTAGTAAAGGGCATATTGTGTGTTGTAGAAATAATGAGGTACAGGACGAAACTTTTGGCAAGAAGAAGACACGTAAGTTAAGTAAGAGACTGACTCCCATGGATGAAGGATGTAGCCAATTTCTACAGTGGGAAGGTGAAATTGTACTGGAGACAATGACTTAGATTTTGTGTGTAAATTGGTGTTTCCGTTGCCCCTTAGACTCTGAGAGGTAAAGAACTCTTGCTATATTTCCCAATGAGTGGCTTTATGCTACGCTTTCCCTTTGATTTGGAGAACTTGTACTGAAGTCTACATATGCTGACACCTTTCTTGCTTTCCTGATTTAATAAGGGTTATCTCAATTCTAAGCCTAGGATATGATTAATTAGATGATCTTTAGCTATCCTCATGTATAGACAGGAGAATCGAAACCTGCAATCTAATCGTCAGATTCTCTTTCTTATATTTTGTATCACTGCTACTGAATTTCTTCTATGCTTCTTGTTATTGAGGCTTAATTTAATCAGTTGATTCAGATTTGCATTGGTGATTCTGTAATTCTATAATATATTTCTGAGACTCATTTATGTCCGTCTATCTTTGAGTTTGTAATAAACCCTTTGAATGCTACTTATTAGTTTGGACTCTCATTGTGTAGTTAAAAGATTACACTGTAAATTTGAAATTTGATTTGATGTTAACTCCCTTTTACCTAGCAAACACAAGGAGATGATAGACGGAGCGCTGAAACTTTTCAGACACTCACCCCCCAGTCACAGATCTGGGTTGAATCCATCATCGTTCTTTAGCTCACTTCGCCACCCCAGTTCAGACACAGCTATATGCAAATCAGTCTTGACCCTGTGCCTCATGGGAACAGTCCAGCCCGAACTGCCAAGCCATGTATTCCCTGGACCGGAAACAAGCATCCTGGGATTGGTATGGGCTAACAGCCCTCATAAGCCAGGCTAGCTTGAATCTAGTGGCAAAGTGAGCAAGGGACCCATGTCTGGGCATACCCTGCCAACTTAGGGCGAACAAAGCAAACACAAGGAGATGATGGACGGAGCGCTGAAACTTTTTGGACACTCAACCCCAGTCACAGATCTGGGTTGAATCCATCATCGTTCTTTAGCTCACTTCGCCACCCCAGTTCAGTCACAGCTATATGCAAAGCAGTCTTGACCCTGTGCCTCATGGGAACAGTCCAGCCCGAACTGCCAAGCCATGTCTTCCCTGGACCGGAAACAAGCCTCCTGGGACCGATTTTGGGTTAGTAGCCCTCATCAGCAAGGCTAGCTTGAATCCAGTGGCAAAGTGAGCAAGGGACAGAAGTCTGGGCATACCCTGCCAACTTATGGCGAACAAAGCAAACACAAGGAGATGATAGACGGAGCGCTGAAACTTTTCAGACACTCACCCCCAGTTACAGATCTGGGTTGAATCCATCATCGTTCTTTAGCTCACTTTGCCACCCCAGTTCAGACACAGCTATATGCAAATCAGCCGACCCTGTGCCTTATGGGAACAGTCCAGCCCGAACTGCCAAGCCATGTCGTCCCTCGACCGGAAACAAGCATCCTGGGACCGGTTTCGGGCTAACAGCCCTCATCAGCCAGGCTAGCTTGAATCAAGTGGCAAAGTGAGAAAGGGACCCACGTCTGGGCATACCGGAGGCAGTTGCCCAGGATGCTTGTTTCCGGTCCAGGGAAGACATGGCTTGGCTGGCACAGGGTCAAGACTGATTTGCATATAGTTGTGTCTGAACTGGGGTGGCAAAGTGAGCTAAAGAACGATGATGGATTCAACCCAGATCTGTGACTGAGTGTCTGAAAAGTTTCAGCGCTCCGTCTATCATCTCCTTGTGTTTGCTTTGTTCGCCCTAAGTTGGCAGGGTATGCCCAGACATGGGTCCCTTGCTCACTTTGCCACTGCATTCAAGCTAGCCTGGCTGATGAGGGCTGTTTGCCCGAAACCGGTCGGCAGTTCAGGCTGGACTGTTCCCATGAGGCACAGGGTCAAGACTGATTTGCATATAGCTGTGTCTGAACTGGGGTGGCGAAGTGAGCTAAAGAATGATAATGGATTCAACCCAGATCTGTGACTGGGGGTGAGTGTCTGAAAAGGTTCAGCACTGCGTCTATCATCTCCTTGTGTTTGCCCAACTCCTTTTTACCTCTCAGACCTTTTAGGTCTATCCACCGGAGAGTGTTAATAAGAGTGACCCATTGCCCTCTCATAGGCAATCTGATGATGTTGCATTTTGGGACATTATTAGCAACCCTTTTTTTTGGGATAAGTCAGGCCCCACGCTAAAATCTATCATTCCACCTGTGGAGTGGATGTCTCATTTTTCCACTGTATTTTCTTCAGAGCTAGACAATCTAGCAAAAGAGGCTGATGGTTGGGGACAGGGGTCAAGGGTGGTGGTATTGTTTTTGAACTCGATGAAGTTATGACCACACTTTATGGGTATCATAGGGGTAAAGCCCCTGGCCCAGATTGGGTGCCATTAGATATGTTTATGGGCTGTATGGACTTATGTGACCCCATGCTTACTAATGTTTTAAATACTGTCTCAAAAGTGGGCCCTCCTATGTCGTGGACAAAGTCGGTCAAGAAAGGTAATAAAGCTGTCCAGTCCTGTTACAGACCAATTTTGCTCCTGGATTCTTCTCTTAAGGTGGTAGGAAGGATACTTATGTCTCTATTTGAAGATTGGGCACTGGAAAATAATGTAGTGTGTAATGTCTGGTATGGTTTTAGAAAGAGTGTTGGCATGGTAGAACAATGCCTCAATCTTGCACTTCTTATTTGCAAGTATATGTTGGCCAAACTGGAGACACTAAACCTGTCCTTTATGGACCTCTCCTGCACATTTGATTCAGTTAACCGCTCCCTACTGTGTGACCTTTTATCAGATTTGGAAGTGAATGTGGGCATTATTCATATCCTTCGGCAATTTTATTCTGATACTGAAAGGTCTGCCCATTATGGTCATAAAGATAAATGCACAGGCACTTTAGAGTTGTAAGGGGTGTTAGACACAAGTGTATATTGGCCCCATTTCTCTTTACTCTTTACGTGAATGGTATTAATACATTTTTGGCACATAGGGCCATATATCGTTTTTTGTTGACAAGATTATGCTTGAATATGATTCATCTGCATGTAGCTTTTAGTGAACGGGTTAATGATTTGCTTCAATTACCACTATGCCCTTGTATTTTTGTGTAATTTATATCATACACCTAGGAAGAAGTATATGTTACCCCAGTTGAAGTATCTATCTGTTGTATAATGTACACCTGCCTCATTATATCCACAGTTGTTGCACTCGCACTTTATTTGTTTTTCTGTAGTTAACTTTTTGACATATGTTGTAAAGATAAGTAAATGTCTGCCTGAGATTTCCCCAGAGAATGTTTTGTAGAGATATGGCACGTTTGTCTGTTAACTCTTTATATCTTTATGGTTTTATTTAGGTTTTATCAAATATTTTACTATGTTTGGATCATGCAGCTTAGTCCATGTTTCTACGAATTATTTTCACGAATCGTATGGATTTTTATTGATTTATTGTTGCAAATGTTTATTTATTGTATCTTTTATAGGGTGTTTTTCCTTCTGAATAAAGAATCAAGAAAGAATATCACTAAGTTTAATAATATATAGGATAAAGTACCACACGCCGTACATTATAGGGATATTGCAAGTCACAGAGGAGTTCCATGACCATATAGAAGGCCGAAGCCCAAATTCCTTTATAATGTTATGGAACTCCGAAGTGACCAGCAGTATCCTCATCAGGTACACTAGGGGGTACTTTTTTCCATATTATACCTGGTCACACCATCACCTTTTCCACAGACTACTTAAATCCTTGGTGCATAGCTCGTTCATATGAAAATGAGGGCATGTTTGCAAACATGAAGAAAAATATAAACTCTGTAGTACAAAATTAAACACATCAAAAAAGCTTTTAGATATTAGAATCAGTTTAATACAAGTCAGTTTAAAAAAAAAAAGTGCAGTAGCTCGGAATGTGTAGAAACATGCAGAGCGATTCTAACCTTACTATAATTCCTAAGGAATGAAAAATAAACATGTTGCCATAAATATTGCCTTTCTGCTTGTCTCGGTGCAGCAGAAAAAACAGAGCAGAATAAAGAAAAGCAAAGTTTTATTTTTGTTCTTTAAACAGCTGCTTAATTATGCTCCATGACCTGACCTGAGGTTCTCCCTTGACTGCAGGCTTTTGTAGCAGGCATTGTGGCATCAGAACTCAATTGTAATAAATTATCACCGTTGAGCGGATATGTCATTTCATTTCATTTCATTAAGTCTTTATTTCGATTAAAATAATCATAAAAGACAAAACATACAATGTCGAGTTAAAAATGATTGAAGTAAAACACAGTACTGTATATAACAATCATAACAGTGAGACTGGAACAAATATTTATACAAAACAGTTATCTTATAAAAAATTGCTCTGTTGCCAAAGGCCACATTAAAAACCATAAAAATACAAGATACTAAATAAAACCAGATTAACATCACTACTACAGGTTAAATAACAGTGTCTCGCTGAGATGACACCGCAGCTATGGAGCTGTAACTAGGCCCTGGGTGCTCTTGATTTTTTCACAGCGAATAATCCAAGCCCAACTCAAAAATTTGGCCATAGCTACAACTATAGGGGTCTCAGTGGATGACCGCAAAATCCTTAGCGCCTCCATAGCAGATCTAGTGCCCAAATTCGTACAGATGGGTTTCAACCATTTACTCCTAGGTAATTTATACGCCGGGCACACTAACAAAAAATGGACTATCGATTCCATCGGAGCTAAACATGCAGGGCAATGCTCTGACCCGTGCAAGCGCCATTTGCATGTAAAGGCGTTAATTGGGAAAGAACCAACCCTGAACTGGTGATATAATTTCCTATCAACCGGTCTAAGGATGGTATCCCAATATTTTTCGAGCACGAAGTCCTGTTTTTCCGTAAGGATGTCCCTGGTTAAAGTAGGCCTAGTAGTGGAAGAAAAATAGTTACTCTTGACCATCTCCCAGTATGCGGCCTTAAACTCCCTTTTAGACGGAAATGAATTATCTTCGGGATGCTCCCATAAACCACTCATCCCCATCCCACACAAGGTGTTTTTACATTCTGTAGCCATTTAATCTTCCCCGTACAACCGACCCCCTGAAATCCATAACGGATTTAGCGTATTGGGAGAGCTCGGGCGTAACCCAGAGTCGTCTCCAAACGCTATCGGTCTGAATCGGGCTAAATTCTCAATACGAGGACATCCCAGATCCATAAAAAGTGGCAGGAGGGCGTGGATTGAGGAAGGCTTGTAATGGCTCTAACAAATTTATTCTGAGCTTGTGCCAAGGAGGAGATGTTCTCAAAGCCCCATAACTCCGCACCATATAAAATTGTGGAAATAACCTTGGTGTTATAGATCTTAAGAACCGGGGCCATAGGCTTAGTGGACGAGAGCTTGTGTACTTTTACCAAAGCTCCTGCCAACTGTGCATGTTTCATAGCTAAGAGATCAATCTGGGGCTTTCAGTTAAGTCTCTTACCCAAGGTAATCCCCAGGTATGCAAACGCATTAGTCTGTTCCAATAAAACATTATTCATAGACACACTACTTTTAATGGTCTTATAGTTGTGAAACACCATAAACTTTGTCTTGTCCACATTTACCACCAGCCCATGGTCGTGACAAAACACCTCGAACCTAGATAATGCTGCCTGCAGGCCCTTCTGCGTCTTGGATAGGATCAAGGTGTCGTCAGCGAACATGAGCAATGGTATCCTCAGCCCCGCCAAACTAGGGGCATCTGTTTGACATGTAGAATAGTAATGAACCACCCTGTCTATAAACAAGGAGAACAGCGTGGGCGCCAGGACACATCCTTGGCGCACCCCCTTTAGAACTGGAAATCTGGCTGTAGCCTCACCATTTGTGCCCCACCGCACCTGTGCATAATTCGAAGTGTGCAGTTTAATTATCAAAGCTAATAGCTCCTGGGGCATCCCTACATCCAAAAGGGCATTCCACAGTTTCTTACGAGGTACCAAATCAAATGCCGACTTAAGGTCAATAAAAGCTGCATATAGCAAACCTCCTCCCATGATAACTACTTTCCAATAAATCATAACAAACCTAAAAACCTGGTCAATGGTGCTAATAAAAGGACGAAAGCCAACCTGCAAATGTGACAAAATATCATTCTCCTCAATCCACACTTGGATTCTACTGAGGACCAATCTGGCAATAATTTTCTGCATTGAATCAATAAGGCTAATCGGCCTATAATTGCCAGGTGACGAGCGATCGCCTTTTTTATATATTGGTAATATAATAGCTCCAGACCATGTATCCGGGATGGGTGAACCACTAGCTATAGCATTAGCAATAAAGGTAATGTATTTGACCCAGTTCGCTTTATCATACTGGAACAAGTCGGCCGGTATACAATCCGGACCAGGGGCCCTCCCTTTCGGCATCAATGAGAGGACCATTTCAACCTCCGAGCTTTCGAACGATAAGGTAGTGGGCATAGGTCCGGGTAAGGCATAAGAATCGACAGCGTTAGAAATTGAGAATTGGGCCTCAAAATACTCGACCCATGAATCTGGCGCTACATGGTTGGCAGGTATATTTGGTGTACCATTACTACCCCACTTAACTATCTGCCAACATTTAACCATGTCTCTCTCATTACTAGCTTCGAGGAGGTCGAGCCAACGTTTATCGTCCCAATTCTTCTTGGCTGATTTTTGGACTGCTTTATACCTAGACCTGGCCAGTCTAACCGCACCCACATTTTTAGATCTAATGGCCTTAGTAAGTTCCCGGTATGCATCTCTACACAACTTATTATACCAAGAAGCCATTTTAGCACCTGAAATTTTCTTCTTAGAGTGACGTGTGGTAAAAAGATTTTAAACTGAAAAATAACTCGCTATGAACACTTAAAACGATACGATTAATATCCTCCTGTGAGTGACATTTAGTAAGAATGGCAACCGAATGGGCGACCATAGACTTCATCTGTTCCAAGTCCCCTCTCTTTCGACCAACCTAACCCATCTGACTCTTCTATCATTATTCAAGACAGCTACTTCCACTAGGGGTGTGCTTCGTCCTTATTGACATTGCCTGATGTGCTCAATGCCAAGAGTGATAATACTAAAGGATCATGATCACTTTCGGTCCGCTCAACAACCGACATGTCGTGTAAATGAGCCCAAAATTCCACATTAAGAAGAATATAATCTATACGGCTTGATCTTAAGCCGTTATTGAAAGTATGCGCACCATTCCGATCCGACTGTGATCTCCCATTAACTGCCCTTACACCCCTCTCCAGACACAACCCCTTGAGCTGCAATGCAGCTTCCGTCCATTTTGTAATTGGACTGAGATCAAGAGGGGGGATGTTCCATTGAGAGTCCTCTTCAGATGTTAAATTACCATCCTCAAAACCAAGGGGTTCAAAAGAGCAATTAAAATCCCCCGCTATAATTAAATTATACCCTACTCTCCAACTGTCCAGAAAGCTGTCAAGGATGGCAACTGTCTCGGAACGCCTCCCACCCGGCTGGCCTCTTGCATAGATGTTAATTAGCAAGATGCCCCGATCTTGGCCCATACATACACAAAGAGCCATGATATCCGGGCTATCAATTGAGATTTCCTTAACAGTGTAGCTCGATTGCTGTCTCACCCAACATGTTAGCCCACACGATGGTCTACCCTTACGTCCCCCTTGTGCTGGTTTAGAAAAATTAAGAAACCCGGGGTGATGGACCTGAGCCATAGACCATGTCTCCTGAAATCCCCAGATGTCTAGCTGATCAATAAAAATGGACCAGTCACTGGAATCAGTTTTAGATAGAAGACCCGCAATGTTCCAGGAGCCCACTGTAATACTAGCAGCCCCCGCTAATAGAGGGTTCCTAAGAGTAGACCTATCAACTGGGTCACTAATAGGGGAACCTAGATCTAATCTCCCAAGCTCCTTATTTGGGCTTGTTGGAGGTGTTACAGGCACACCGCCACAGCTGAGTCAGTCATTACTTTCTAGTGTAGAAAGAGCATCAAAGCGGTTACTTAGAGGGACAGAATTAACAAAAGTCCCCGGTTGATGGAAAAACCCACCCCGGTTAGAACCGCTATGATCGATTTTGGGTCGATAAAAAAAACCCAGAGGTAATACAGAAATAATATCCCCTACATCGCAAGTCCCTGCCCTTGACAGGATATACTGAACCATGCTCGGTGACCTAAAGCTCAAAACCGCACAATCCCCCCTTAGGGTTTTCTGTGACTTCCCCACCCACGGAACCCTTCGCACCATTTTAAATTCAGTGAATAGTTCAGTTGATAGCCCTGTTCTGGAGCTTAGAAAGTGAAGGGCCTTATTACGCAGGGTAGACCAGTGTTCCCGCACCTGTGATTCTAGCTCAGGGACATTCCCCAGGACAACGGTGTAAGGAGTGGCCTCCGACGGTAAATGAAGGGATGTTGGGGGGTGCAGTTTCTCCGCTAGAGTTTGTTGGAATAATTGCGAACTACCTACTCTCGAGGGCGGGAGGGTATTGCATAGTCCTGGCCCACCTCCAGTTGGAGGATATGATTGACTGATACCCAAAAGTACACTAGGGGGAATGAGAGTAGGGTTTGATAGTCCCTTATTCAATTGGCCCCCCCTAGCCCATTGAGATACATCCCCCTCCACCCTGTTGAGCTGTAGAGTCAGTCACTGAAATCCTAGGGAGACCCTGCTCTATTTCAGTGAGCCTAGCTTCAATTAAGACCAGTTTCTGCATCAAGGGGTCAATCAAAGAGGAGATTTTCTGCAATAGCTGGGTATTGAAATCTTCCCTACTGCTATTTACTGGATCGGAATCCGGATTAACATCCTCAAGAGAGCAATCACTTGAGGATTGTAAGCGTCCCCCGCCCCCCTTGGCTGGGGCCTTCCGACTTATACCCCTAGTTGGATGGGTATGCGTTTTTCCTAAGGCGCGGGCTTTCCTTTTCTTTATAGGGGGGTCACCCTCTACTCCCCCCGCTCCCTGCTTAAACTGCTTGGCTTTCTTACCCCTAGTTGTAACCGGGGAGGCTCTGTGCAAATTTCCTGGGCTGACTGGAGTGGAGTCTTGTGGGGCAGATAAAGCAGATATAACCTGGCTTAATGGCCCTAACGGAGCAACTACAAGGGCAGCAGGTTGCCTTGGCATAAAAAATGGGGCTGGATTACCTAAATCAATTACAGGTAAAGGATCTAACGATAGCCTGCGCTCCGTTAATTGAATCTCGTGTATGAGCGCATACTTAGCCCTAGATAAAAAAGCATCAAGGGTTCCCACTACTCCACTCCCCACTCCGGATTTACGTTTGCCCAAAAGGCTAGCCCCAACAGGTGGCATGATACAACGATATTACAACTGAACTGACCCCCTTGATGATAAGTCTGGTGTTAATGGGGTGGCCCAGCCCAGCCTCCTCCAGTCTTGGACGGGCTCAGACGGGCCTGCCCTTGGTCCGGGCTTCGTCCGGGCTGCGTCCCGCGTCGCGGGTGGAGAGGCAGCGCTATGAGAGCGGTGACCACGCCTCCCCCTCACTCACGGCAGCTGGTCCAGGTAAAGTGCACTCTGGGAGTCAGAGTCCTCTCCCAGAGTGTGATCGCCAGCGGGGGCCGCAAGCCGACGGACCCAGACACCCCGCAACCACAGCCCTCCGGGGCAGAATCAGCAGCACACAGCACGGGACAGTCCAGTGGAGGCACGACAAGCCAGGCAGGTAGGCAGCAAGAAAGAAAGACCCCGTCACTGGGGAGAGGCAGCGCTATGAGCGCGGTGACCACGCCTCCCCCTCACTCACGGCAGCTGGTCCAGGTAAAGTGCACTCTGGGAGTCAGAGTCCTCTCCCAGAGTGTGATCGCCAGCGGGGGCCGCAAGCCGACGGACCCAGACACCCCGCAACCACAGCCCTCCGGGGCAGAATCAGCAGCACACAGCGCGGGACAGTCCAGTGGAGGCACGACAAGCCAGGCAGGTAGGCAGCAAGAAAGAAAGAGCGGATATGTCATTTCTTTATAACAGGTGACTGGGTAAGTCACAAGCCACCTATTAAAAATAAATTCGAGATTTTTTTATAGAGGAATTGCAGAAGCCTACATAATATAATAATAATAACATGTCTTACTTATTGTGCTACAAAACCGGTGGGAAACAATGGTTGTATGTCACTATTTCAAAGTTGATAATGTTGAACCACAAAAATATTGCTTCCATTACAGCGCCTTACATGTCTCTGTTCAAGTAAGTATAATTTACAGCATTATTTTATTATTAGAGCCTCTACAAACCACATCAGCTTTATGGCCAGTCTTACGATGAAGACCTCTGTTGACCACTTCAAACTTGAATAATGTGAAAATCATAGCCATGGAGGGATCTTCAGAGGGACCATCAACTGACCAAAGGGCTCCCATCTTGTAAATGACCTCCATGATGGCACTAATGAAGGTGAAACTGTCTACATGAAAGAAGTTGTTAAATGAAAGGTCTAGTCCAGTCTGCATTCTCTGATCGCTCACTCCAAAAAAAAGCTTTACTTCTCAGATATGGAGCAAAAAGGCCTAGCTTATCAACAGCCACAAGTCACAGTAAGATTTAGAATTAGGTCAGAATGGGGATGCCTCTAGGCACCTCCAGGCTGAACAGTCAAGGATATTTTAAAATTCTACATACGTCTTCATCAGCCTGTTTATAAATGCCCCCCATTCTTCTGATTACTGAAGGGAGTCTGTGTTGCTTTTTCCCTTCCAACCCCATATGGCTTCTTCCCTGCCCACCACACCCCCGTTGCCCCCTTGCTTCTTTACCTTCCATTCCCAACCACATTCTCTGTTTCGCTTTTCTCCCTGCCAACCCTGTTGTCGGGGTTGCTTCTTCCCCATACAACACCCCTGTTCGTATTGCTTCTTCTTCTCCCAACCTTCACCCTCCCGATGCCCATGTTACCACCCTGTCATAAGGTTAAAAAGCGATATGATGTGGCCAATGCTGGTCACGTCATAGCACTATTTTTAGTCTCATTTTCCTCCCACCGTCCCTCTCGTTGTCAGTGTTGTCTGTCCCTTTCCACCCTCCCATCCTCCCTCCCGTAGTCCGTGTTGCCCATTCCCAGCACAAGAAAGAAAAAGTACTATGATGTGGCCGGTGCTGGCCACATCATCAGCTTTTTTATAACTTTTAGTTGTGCTGCGCAGCAGCAGCTCCGCCTCTCTAGAACATGTCTAAAAAATATTGGCAAATCCAATAGCTCTTGCATAGGCGAGACCTGTTTTGCCACTGCTTGTTCCTTTTAGAGAGTTTTTTTTCTAACCCTTGTCTTTTGTCTTTGTTCTTTCATTTTTCCTCTCCTTTTATCTTCTGCCGAATCCTTCTTTTTTCTGTCACTTAACTTCACCCTGTTAGCCATCTCTGGAAACTAGATTGGTGGCAAGGTGGCATCTGATAAAGGTCGTCCATATTTTCATTCAGAGCTCAGACAAACAAAATCCAGTGTCTCTAGAAGGCTCCAAAGTGACAGGTTGTGACTCCTACTCTTAAATTCCTATCATACAGAAATGACACAGAAGCAGCATTTACAAGCTGGGGTTAAAATTCTAAATAAGAGAGTGCAGGCTTTTTCTGATGAAAATTCTGCACTTCATCAAACCTTAGCTGCCCAGAATATGGCCCAGCGGGATTCTCCAATTACTGTTCCAGGATGCAGGAAATTTGATGGAGATTCTCAGAGGTAAAATAATTTGTATCAATTTGTACTGTTGTAAAAACATCGGTTTTATAGATGAAAGCTCAGTTAAATGGGTCGAAATCTGAGAGGTAGTCCTCTGTTGCAAACTATGTGAATCACTAAATTTAAGGGTGGGTTTGTTACTTGTAAAAAACTTTTTCTTAATCACTAAACCTATTTAGCGATTTTGTAAAGTTTTTCCAAATTAATAAATGGCTTTAGAAATGTTTTTCTAATCTCTATTTGGAAGGGGTGTGTTTTGGTCATCCTTTCCAAATATAGATTGAGACCCTGATGTACGTAAATGTAAATGTAAAATTGTTTTATATAGCGTGCAATTACCCGGGGGTGTCTTAGCGCTAGCTATTAGATGACAGAGCGAACAGCCAAGCTCGAAAGAGAACGATTCAGTAAAGAGCCAGGTCTTCAACTGCTTCCTAAACTGCAGGAGGACGGGTTGGGAAGTAGACAGGGCCGGACCGGCCATAGCGGGCACCGGGCATTTCCCCAGTAGGCCGCTAGGGTGGGGGCTGGTTTTGGGCCCATGGGGGGCCGGTTTTGTTACCGGGGGTCGGCAATATCGGCCCCCTGTAACAAAATCGGCCGAAACCGGCCCCCGCAAACTGCTCGGCTGCACTCCCCCTCACCCCAGGGGGGGCCGGCTGAGCAGTTTGCCAGGGCCGGTTTCTGTTCCCAGTCCGGCCCTGAACGTAGAGCTAGTGGAAGTGAATTTGAGTTTCCCCGTGCAGAAGGAAAACGTACTTTCTCCCCATCTTGCTTTGTTTATTCTGGGAATAATTAGCGTTTGAGCCTACTGGGAGTGTACCAAGAGAGCAGTTCCTGAAAGTATACTGGACGGGTCTGATGAAGGGCTTTGGACCAGGCATAATGCCTTGAATATGATCCTCTTCCTGACTGGGAGCCAGTGCAAACCATGCACTGATTGGGATATAGAGGCAAGCTTGGGAATTGTTTTTATAGCATTTCTGGCAGCTGCATTCTGTAGAGATTGAAGTTTTTTCACCAGATGCTTATGGGTGCCCAAATACAGAGCATTACAGTAGTCCATCTTCGAGAAGATAAGTGCCATCATCACTGTCTTTTGCAGTTCCATGGGAATGAATGGGAACATTTTCTTGAGGAACCTAAACACAAAAAAGCCAGAGGAGGTGGTCTGATTTATTTGTTCTGAATAGCATAATTTGGTGTCAACGAGGACACCCAGATTTCTTGCTTTTTGAGCCGACGAGGTGGTCTCATTTCCAAAAAGCAGGACCTCGTTTTTTTCTGAATTTAACTTTAATGTATCAATGTTTTTTAATTATATTGGCCAATAGGATAACATAGAAAAGCTATCAACCCCCAAGTCGGGATAGTAAATGATTCTCATGAGTAACTAAAGTGTGAAAAAGAAAAAAAAGAGCAAAAACGTGGTCAACTGTGGTCTTGTCGTAGCACATTTTTTCTTTTAATTTAAGCCATGCTGTACAGCGGCCGTGCTGCTGTGCAAAATAGCTGAAAGTAAAAAAAATAAAAGCACTATGATGCGGTGCTGGCCACATCGTAGTGCTTTTTTTCCAATACTTTCAGCCATGTTGCACAGTGCCCTTGTTGCTGTGCAACATGACTAAAATCAATTTGACATGGTCGATAGATCTTTTATATGCAAGACCTATTAGCTATGCAAAAGCTTGTTTTGACCGAGATCAAGCCGGCGGGCCACAGACTCCTCCATGGATTACACAAAGGCTCGAATAAGGCAATTGTAAACAAGCAACATAGGACAGGGTGGGAGGGAGTGGGACTATGGGCCCAAAATGACACAGCAGGAGGAGGGCATGACGGTCAAGCAGCAACATGGAAGGAGGGGTATGCAAGCAAGACCACAGATGGCAGGAGGGAGCAGGCCTCACCACGGACAACGGGAGGAGGGAAACACATGCACTCTCTTGGAAGATAACAATGAAAATAAAGAAAAAGTACCTTGAGAGGCGCGCGGCCAGTGGGAGAACACTGGTCATAGACAGTAAGCTGTACTTGTTCTATGCTTAAAGGAGTAGATAAACACAGGAAGAGAAAGTGAAAGTTGGAGGCGCTGACCAATGAGCAGCAAAGGAAGGAGGGTGATGTTGAATTCAACCAATGGTAAGTAATGCATGGGCTTTGAGCTCCTTTGTAAGTTTTTTTTTATTTACAAGAGATTTGCAAGCAACAGCACATGCGCTGTCTTAGGTGAGACCTAACTAGGCTTTCTATAGAATTGTTTAAAAAAATTCTTTCGTTGTACAATTGGTTGTTTTGATGGTCCTGACGCGTGACTAACCATGCCTTTTCACAGGCATTCCATAATTCATTATTGGATATAACTCTTGAAGAAACCTTTGTTTGTAATGAAAAATCATCCATGGTTTTTGTTTTGCTCTTTTAACTTTGCAAAGAGCTTTGAGTATGTTTTGTTCTGTTTGGTTCATGGCTGCGGGATGTAGCCACAGGCAGTGTTTCTTTATCACTGGCTCTCTGCTGCTTTCAATCTTCTGTTTTCTTTTAAATTCAGTTGCTTGTTGCTCAAAAGTCTTATAATAATAGGGACCTTTGCAGTTAGCTTTGGAAGAAAGATGCCATGCCGGTACATGCAAACAGATTTCAGCTTCAGAAGGCCATTCTTTCCTTGGATGGCAGATGGTATGGTAGAGTAAGAAGCTGTTTTTCGTTCTTCCTTCGAATATTGGTTGTATAACATGATATCAAGGAAAACAATATCATACTCAAGCTGGTAAAAAATGTATGACAATATATGTTGAAATGCAAATTGATATAAAATATATAAAAACATAACAAGTGCACAGTTGTATATGTGAGCAAAATGGCTGCATGTAAAAAATAAAACTTACCTTACAAAAAAAGTATGTGATTCTTGAGCTTCCAAACGATAAACTAAAATATGAAGTGAAAAGTTATTAAATTTGTTACATATACGTACAAACATTACTTTCACCTATAAAAGTAAAAGAGCAAAAACGGAACTATGCTTAAAAAAGAATATTTATTTCTAACTAAAGTTACACACAGAAAACCAAAATTGGTAACGCCACGCTTCGATATTTTTACAATGCAGAGATGCGCCATATTTACAAAAATACGGCGCACCCCTGTGTTTCTCCTAGCGCTAATAACGCTGCCTAGCGCCAGCGCAGACACCCTTGCGCCATGTTGCAAGGGTGCCTGCACTGCAGGGGGCGATAGTTTATGTGCAGGAAGGGACACCTTCCTGCACATAAGCAATCTTGAAAGCCAATTTGCCTTTTCTATGTGTGCTGCAGATTGCAAAACTTCACAAAGGGTGAAGTTTCTCAACTTCACATGATTGTGTGACAAGGGGCCATATGTACAAAACCATAGTGATTTGGTTATCAGTCGCAAACTGAAAACCGCTCGCAAAATAATGAAATCAGAATGTAAGAAATGCATTTGCAGCACTAAATTTAGCTTTACGAATGAATAATGATTTGTAAATTTACCGACTCCTAATAGTGATTCGCAAATAGGAAATAAAAACTTATGCGCCTGCCACATAGAGATTAAAAAACACGATACAGCGTATACAATTGGCATCTGGGTGCTACATTTCAGAAGTCTAAATGCTTCTTCACATCGTCTTGTACCTAGGTTCTTGCACAATTGAATCAACCATCTTTGCCTTATTTTATTATATCCAGGACAGAAGAAGAGTACATGTAGTTCGGTCTCCTCTATGCTACTGCATGCAGGGCACCGCAGTTCAGAACTGCCAGCCCATGTATTGGTACATGCACGTAGCGGAAGCGAGCCATGCCTAAACTGTAAATAAAGTTTCCTGGCTAATGCCGGTTTTATCTCATCTAGATATGGCTCCAAATTGTAGGTATCCTTGATTCTTAGGAAATTGTCTGTTAGAGGACCCGTGGCTGAGTTTTCATAAAGTTGTGCAAGTTTACCCGCCCTATAGCTGCTAACTAATTGTTTACGCAAATTTACAGAACAGGCTACCTCTGGGTTACTCCACAAACTCTCCCTTCCTATATTGTAAAAACATGCCTTAATATATACAAATCATGCAAGCTTTCCAATACCAGGGAGCCCTAGTGCCTCCTTTAACTCCATCCTATACTTAGTCAGTTCAGGGGTCACCCATATTTGGCGCCAGAATGTTTGGGGTCTACAACTGATTTCCTCTACGATTGGTCTCACCCCTATATCCAATCGCAATGGAGTAAGTGGGGAACTCACAGGAAGGCCAAAAAGCTGCCTAAAAAAGTTATTCTCAATCTTGATAATGGTTTTTGGAGAATGATGCCCCCAGAGTTCTGCCCAATACAAAGCAGCACCCCTTAGTTGGGTTTTATAAATCTCTAGAATTTGGCCTACGGTCTTGTGAAAGGAATTTCTATATAGCTTGGCCAGCCCACCTGTGGTCTGAGCTAGCTTTAGACTTGTTTTATCCATTTGTGGCCCCCAGTCCATTTTTTCTGTAAGGGTGAGTCCTAAATAATCAAAAACAGGCACCCTTTCTAATTGGATGCCATTCAAGCATGGATTAGGACGTGTCATGCTGGCGGGGTTGAAGACCAAATATTTAGTTCTTCTGTATATTGATCTCCAACCCCCTGCTTCTACAAAACTCTCCAAAGCCGTCAAGGATTCTCTGGATGCCCATCGGTGTCTTGGAGAGCAAAAGGGCATCACTATCTTATGCGCTAGCTTGGGAGTGTCAAAATCTTTCAGCCCGACCAAGCCATTAATATAAATACAAAACAAGGTAGGGGCAAGCACACAACCCTGTCTGACTCCTCTATTTACTGGGATAGGTGAGGTAAGTTCCCCATGCTTCCCATACCTAATTTGGGCAAAGTTGTCTTCGCGGAGTCTCCTTAACAGGTTCAAAAGATATTGGGGGACTCCGAGATCACTAAGTACCACCCAAAGTGCATTTCTGGGGGCCAAATCAAAGGCACTTTTTAGATCCACAAAGACTACATAAAGGCTTCCTCCCTCCAAGTGCACCGTTTTCCAATAGAGGAGTTGTAGCCTAAATATTTGGTCAATAATGGATTTTTTTTTCTAAAACCAGCTTGAAGTGTGCTCATCACATTATGTTCATCCAGCCATGTCTGTAGGCAGCTCAGCAAGATTCATGCAAAGATTTTTTGGGTTACATCAATCAGGCTGATTGGCCTATAATTGGTGGGTAATAGAGGGGACCCTTTTTTATACACAGGAAGAATCTCGGCTCCAACACCGGTTGCAGGGAGTGCCATCCCTTGTAGTATGGCATTAAAAAACACCCATACGTATGATCCCAAGATGTTGGGCTCAGCATGGAAAAGATCCCCAGGTATCTTATCCAGTCCTGGGGCTTTACTGGAGGCTATTTGACTTATGGCACTAATAACGTCAGTCACTGTTAACTCAGGGGACACCGTGTAAGAGTTTTGTTGTGGATGGGATGCTAGGGTCAAAACACTGGCCTCACCCTCCAGCGGGGAGTAAAGGGCCTGGAAGTGCTCTTTCCAGCTGTTGGCTGCTATGTTGGGCTCTACGGCCGGCTTTCCATTATTGCTACCTGTACTAACAATGCTCCAGAAGGCTTTCATATCCTTAGCAACTAAAGCCTGTTTCAGGGATGCCCATTGATCTATTTCCCATGTTTTTTTTGCCAGTGTAATGCTATCTTTATAGGAGGACATTGCTGTTTTAATTTAAATTCTAGTCTTAGATTTTAGAGCTTCTATCAGGGCCCTCTTTGCCTCCCGACAGCTGCCATCAAACCAAGACTGCTTTGCCTTTGCCCTCCCCTACCCCCTGTGTACCCACAGGCCAGAATGTATCCATCAGAATAACTGTCAATGCCTCATGCATCTTGGCAACATCTATTACCGATATAGCAGTATCATCTACAGAAAAAAAGCTTTTCTAGTTTCAGGAGAGTAGGTACGATAGATTCGTATAGGGAAGCCAATCTTTCGGACGATTGTTCGATCCATGACCATCTAATTTTCCTCCTATCATTGGTAAGTGTTAATCTATCGTCTGCTGGTGTATTGGAGTCAAAATTAATCCTAGTAACGGGTAACTGCAACGCCAGGATCAGGGAATTATGATCACTATTGTGTTGAAGCAAGACAGTGAAATCAACAACCTTACCCCAAATCCTGGTTTCCACCATGATGTAATCTAGAATGGACGGATGGCAAATCCTATTAAAGGTGTAGTTCCCGGGAGAATCAGATTTGGTTCAGCCATTACAAGCTCTCAGGGAGTGATTTAGGGTGAACGACTTGATCTGAAGGGCCATTGGTGTCCATGCCCCGATTGTAGAGATATTAGGCTCTGGGATAGCCAAAAACTCATCTTCATCAGTGGGTAACGTACCATTATAGTCATTCAAGGGCTCAAATTGACAGTTAAAATCTCCCCCTAAGATCACCAAGACATTTTTGGGAAGCCTGGGAATAAAGCGATCTAAAAAGTCTAGGGTCAAAGATTCTTGACTGCTCTTCACAAGCCTGGAATAGATATTAACCAATACTATTTTAAGATTCAGTGGAAAAATTAACAAAATACACAGGATATCGTCAGAAAGGGACTCCAGTTGGGTGGTCATACAACCCAGATGGGAACCTACCCAGGTACATAATCCCCCAGAAGGTCTTACCTTACCACAGGAGGAGGCGGCTGTTCTATGTGCCGCGAATCCCATACATGGCACCTCCTCTTTTGCCCATGTTTCCTGAAACATACAAATGTCAAATGCGTCTACAAAGTTCCCCCAGTCGGGACAACTCAGTTTACTTTTAAGGCCTGTAACGTTCGAGGACAATATCTTCAGCTTGCTCAAGCCACGTTGACCAGCTGAGATGCCAACCTGGATGTTAGGTTTAGACATTAATACTCTCCCAATCCGGTCACTATGGTTTTTTCTCAGGGGGCTAATTAGGGCCCCACTTACGGCACCTGGTCAGTTCTGAGACTATGGTGATCTGGTGTTCCTAATATATTGATCTGAACACGTGGGTTTGTGGGACTAAAATAGCCTCCCTCTTGTGACATCATGTTTATTTCAGAACTTTGGGTTTCAGGTGAGCCTGGCATGTTGATGCTGAAATCAGTGGGGATGGAATTCACATTCAGGTGATTGACCTTTATGTGTGTACTCGAGGACATGGGCCTATCCATTTTAACACCTCTGTCTCTGTCTCTTGGGGTCTTTCTCATTTGCACCATCTTGTTTTCCAACCCTATACCATGTGGAACACCCATTTTATACTCCATACTTGACCATAGGTCACTCTCCAATGTGTCCCTTTGACAGATAATCACCTGGTCATAGTTTGTTTTTAATACTAGTCAATCTACCTCTTCCAGGACCCCAAATCAGTTCGTCACTGGCAGATTAAATAATAGTGATCTCAGTTGTTGATTCCACTGACCTGGTGAGCATCGACTTTGATACCATCCATCCTACATTGGACTTTTACCTACTCTGGATTTTGCCATGGAGCTTGGGATATAAAAATAAGTAAGCAGGAGCAACCTTATTGCCGTATCTACATCCTGGGCAGAATAATTCGTCTGCAAAAGATGCTGTACAAACTTTGGGCTTTTAAAATTAATTATTACACCATCCCCTCGTAGATCTTTTAGCCTATTGCCCACCCAACTAACTCTACGGGTCATGAGGATTTCACCAGCATAGGTGTAGGAAAACTAGCGATACCTTACCAGCCAAAACAGGCATTTGTGTTTTAGCTCTAGCTGGGTTTCCCTCTGACCTGCTTTAGCTCCAGTTACGCCTGCTAATACGATTACATAAGGAGATGAGGCTGGAGGGAGGTTTATTGATGGTAATTTGTCTTCACGTTCCAAGCCGCTACTCGTGTTCCCAAACCCAACCCTACTCCCTTTTTCCTGGGACCCATCTGTAACCATACTGTTCCTCAGGATACACTTGGTTGGTGGCACCCTCTTCCCCTGCTTGGGTGCAGAGTCTATTCTACCTTCGGCCAGAACCAGGGTCGAAGTTTCTTTTCGAGCTTCATTTGGTTCTTCCAAAACCTTTGCCACACCAGTATCTGTAGAAAAAGAGGGGTTGGTTCCACTTGCTCTGGACAAAACTGACCTTTCATGGGTGGTTCCATCCCTGTTATCCCACACATTAGCCAGCTTGTCAAGTTGGGCTACCATGGGGGCAAGCTCATCTCTCACAATGGTTCTAATCTGGGCCCGTAGGTCCTCCATCAGGGTAGCCACCCAGGGCGAAAAGGCCATATCCGATTGTAGGCTTTGGCCAATGTCCAGGGCCTCTTTACTCAGCGGGTCTAGACCCACAGATGCCCCGTCATTGAGTTTTTTCTGCTTTACTCTGACCCTCGAGGCTTGTTTTAGAATACAGGGCTTTACTGAGCCCTGGCTCTCGCCCCTCTTCCTTAGGGATAGTTTTGTTGTAGCTCCTGTTTTGGTACCTGGTACTTGCACAGACACTACAGGGGTTTGTTCCAGATCACTACTGGCTATGAGCGACGCCGAATCAGTTGTGGTACAACAAATATCTGGGGTTAGCGACAACCGTCTTTCTGTGAGTTCAATCTCCGTGGCAACCCCAATAGCCCTCTGAAGCATTCGATCAATTGAAGTTTGCGGCAAGGGTGGGGGTATTAGCTGGGGCTGTGCTTGCTGTTTGTCATTGTTAGATCGTTTCCCATTTTTGATCATCAGTTTTGAGGGATGCATAAGATGCCCCTGCTTCCAAATTCACCCCTAGACAAAAAAAAACTGTTGAACTTGGTCTTGTGGAGAATCTCCAAACAGTGGCAGAGCGTCAAAAAACAAGGGGAAACAAGAATAAAACACTTGCAGCCCACCTCAGACTGCTTCTGCCTTCTATCCACTCCACTCCGTTACTGCAAGGTATTACCAAGGTACAGGCTTAAGAGCCTGGGAACAAATCAGATGTAGCTGGAGGCTTGGGGATGTGGCGAGTCCATATGATTGACCTTAAACAGAGGCGAAGCGGGTTTCCAAGAGCAAAACCAAGAGGGAGGGCCCAGTCCAGCCTCCTCCGGTCTGAGACGGGCCCGTCTTTGCCCGGTCTCCGCCCGGGCACACCCTGCGCGAGTCACGTGCTGCGGGACGCCTCTCAATGTTTTATGGCACTCCTGCGCCTCCCGGTGTCGTCACAGCCCCTCCTCCTCCTGGGCCAGCAGTGCGGTGATGTGTGCCGAAAACAGAGGCTCCCGCCGCTGCGGGACGCCTCACAATGTTTTATGGCGCTCTTGCACCGCCCGGTGTCGCCACAGCCCCTCCTCCTCCCGGGCCGGCAGTACGGTGATGTGTGCCGAAAACAGAGGCTCCCGCCGCTGCGGGACGCCTCACAATGTTTTGTGGCGCTTCTGCACCTCCCAGTGTCGTCACGGCCCCTCCTCATCCCGGGCAGGCAGTGCGGGGATATGTGACAAAAACAGAGGCACATGCAATTTACAACCATTTCAACTCAGGTTGCAATCATGTGAAAACTATATAAACAGCCCCAGAATGCATCACATTTTTCCAAAATGGCTGCTATGTATGTCATGACAAGGTGAATGAGGATACAGGCTGGTTTACAGGGAAGGCAGAGAATGTAGACTGAGGGTCACACTTTTTCAACAAGCAAAGGAAGAGATGTACACTTTGGTCCTCATTTATAAAAAAATGACGTAGGGCAGCGCCACAAGTCTTTTTGCTGCGCTGCCCTATGCCAATTTGAAAGGGCAGGAATGCACCATATTTACAAGATATGGTGCATTCCTGTCCTTTCTCCCTGATCTGGCGCACAATTTGGTGCCTAGCGCCAACACAGGCACCCTTGCACCATGGTGCAAGAGCTTCTGCATTGTTGGCAGGATTGCTTTTGTGCAGGAAGGGGCACCTTCTTACACAAAAACAATCCATGGAGGCATTTTCCTTGTTCTATGTGTGCTGCAGAATGCAGCACATATGAAAAGAAGAAAAACTAGGAGAAATGAAACCATTTCTCCTCGTTAAGCCTGATCTTGGGGAGGCATAAGGTTTTGGCACTGCCCCAGGGTTTTCATGATTTGAAAATCTGGGGCAGCGTCAAAATTCATGGGTGTTGCTTGGGAACACCCACCACAGCACAAATTTTGTTAAGGGAAGCATCCCATGGGTCTCCCCGGGGCTTAAAGCAAACTAATTCCCTATGTAATTCATCATTATCTTCGCGCAATTTGCGCATTTCTATTTGTAAAGAAGGTAACACATGGGTAACATCTTGATTGTCTGCTACATCTTCTGCTAATGCTTGGGCCATGTCATGAATATTAATGCGCTCTGAATTGTGATCCATGTCTCCAGAAAGGAAGGTCTGTTTTGTGAGGCTTGGCCTTCTGTCAAGACCACTCACCTGATACTCCAGGTCTTCCTCTCAGGAGATGATAGGACCCGTTGCGCTTCCTATATCTCTGGGCATTTACTCACAACTGGATTTGGGGTGTGATGGAGCACTCAAAAATGGGTCAAGGTAGATCTATGATGTGATGTATTCTAAGAGGAAAAACAGGAACAAAAACCTTACTGTTTAATCATACATATTCTTAAACTGGCTTTTCATATGTAATAATATTTGTAACAGTACGTGCCTAAAGAATTTTGATTGCTTCTAAGCCTCCAATATATACTCAGGAACAAGGAGTTAAATCACATTCACGCTTGTTTAGGCATTTGTTGCCCCAGCAGCCAGAATAGTTACAGTAATATGTCTTCAAAACAATAATAAATATCAGCTGAACTGAAATACAATCACAATGCTGGTGAATAAAATAATATCTTTGTTTCTTACACTCACACAGTATGGTATTCTAAATGCCAAAAGTCACTTGAGTTAAATGACTCATTATTGGAGTCTGAAGGAAATGTCACCAAAGATCACAAGAGGTTAAATTGCTTCCTGTGATTTGGAAAGTAGAGGTCATCAGAATAATGGTAGGAGATTTGGACTCTCCCAAAGATTAGGGTTTCCAAATTGTTCCAAACACCAATGTCACCACAAGGTCATAGTCCTTTTAACTGTTCAGTATTCAGATATCTGATAAAAATGACTCCAGAACGTTTTCTAACCATGTAAATAAACTAAAAGTGAAATTACCTTTTATCTTTGTGCTTATCGTTCCAAACACCAATGTCACCATAAGGTCATAGTCCTTTTAACTGTTCAGTATTCAGATATCCGATAAAAACCTAAAAGTAAAAATATCTTTTCTCTTTGTGCTTCGTGCTTGCAGCCGCGAGCTCGAACATTATTGACTCACTGTGTTTTCTCTTGTCTTTGTTTACAGGAACCAGAAGATCGGAAGTTGGAGATTTGCGGAACTTCCAAGAGGAACTGCCCCGGAAGACAGGCAGACAACTGGAAAACAGGAAGATGCCGGCCGGCTTTCAGTGCAGAAGACTCGTCGCTGGAGTACAGGTAAGTGGAACAATAATGAGGCCAATCGCTGCTCTCTGCAAGAACCATATTTTTATAGACTGCAGCACACGTGTTTTCTGACAGTTAGCTCGTGCAAGCACTGACACTTGGGAGGGAGGGGGGCAAGCCAGACCGAGACCAATCTGTGTGTGAAAAAGGCCGCTTTATTGAAACAGGTGCATATAACAAATTCCAAACCTGGCAACCGCCTTACAAAACTAAAACCTCGTTATACATTAAATAACTGACCCCTGATCCCCCCCCACCCCTACGATCCCCTCAAAGTTACCCCAACCCTACCATTTACATAAACAACAACATTGCAAAGTATTGCAGTTTAAAATTATGCGCTACAATAGGAACCCAAATCCCATACCTGCCTTTCTGCAACTGTAACTAACAAACGTCTACCCTGAAAGTTAGACTACCTGCCTACCCTTTCCCTGCCCCTGCTCACAAACTTCCAACACTTAACCAAAAACTTCTGCCAACCCTGGCCAACTTTTCAAAACCCCGCCAGCACCTGTTCCAAGTGACAGCGTACATATATTGCCCCATATGCCCCTGTCCTCAACAAATGCGGCCCCCAGAAAAAGAAACAGAAAGACCACACAGGAACCCAAATGTCTTAAAAAAGGGGGACGGGAGGGCGGGATTTTTTTTTTCCTCTACACTAAGCGAGAAAGAGCCCCTTATACAATTGGGCTACAGCCCAAATCAAAAACAGCCCAAAATCTACAAAATGGCCGGCCAGGCCAACCCAGCCCCTCCCAATCTGCCCAGGGGGCAGACCTCCCTGCGCTCGGCTGCCCCCAAGCCCCCCTTGGGAGGGAGGGGGGCAAGCCAGACCGAGACCAATTTGTGTGTGAAAAAGGCCGCTTTATTGAAACGGGTGCATATAACAAATTCCAAACCTGCCAACCGCCTTACAAAACTAAAGCCTTGCTATACATTAAATAACTGACCCCTGATTCTCCCCCCACCCCTACGATCCCCTCAAAGTTTCCCCCACCCTGCCATTTACATAAACAACAACATTGCACAGTATTGCAGTTAAAAATTATGCGCTACAATAGGAACCCAAATCCCATACCTGCCTTTAGGTAGACCCCATCCCCTCCGAAAACTTCTACCGTGTCAAAGCGGATTTCTTTATGCACCATCCTACTAAAACCTACTTCTCTCCAAAACGTGCCACCTCTGTGTTAAGCTTTCGTCTCGCCCTGTCCACCGCTCCTGGGTTGAGCGCCTCGCGCTAAACTTTCTTGGAACAAACTCAGTCCAGATTACAAAAAACAGCCCGCCCACTGTTGTTTAGTCAACGCAAAGTCCCTCTTCATACTTTACATTAACACAATGCCCTTCTCCTTACCCAAATCATGTTCTACCAAGTGTATAACCAAATTGTCTGGACACCTATTACCCACCATCAAGCTGTTCAAGCACAAGATCGATTTTTCCAGTACATGCCCCCTTTTTCTTTCAACAAGACTTTAAAAATCTTTCAGTTAAACAAGATTCTGTCCAAAATAACTCTTGCGGGCTTGAAGGTGAACCCATTTTACGAAAGAGTGCCCCACTACCCAAATAGTCATCTCCTCAGAAAGGGGGCCAGACACCGAACCTGAAACGAGAAAAATCTGTGTGAGCTCATACATTGTTAGCTACTGCGCCAAGCCCCCGTCATTGCTTCTCAAGTAGCGCTTGTAGCATTCCGATGACCAACGCCCCAGCTGCATGATGACACTCATTTACCACCCTCTATTGTTGGCCTCTGCTGCCACCCCAATCCTGAAAGAGTGAGTCCCAAAGTCCGCGCCGTCGATGCCAAGCTCTGATAAAGCTTACCTCAATACTGGCAGCAGCTGAAAGGCAGTGGCTCTGCTCCCATTGGCATGTTTAAACAACGAATCCCCCATGCCCTATGGACGCTGCTCGCCAGCGCTCTTCCCAAATGCAAGGACAAGTGAGCGGAGGGGAAGATGCCTGCAGCGCAACCCCATTTCCTTTACCCCTCTGATCTGTCTCTGACTTCCTCAACCAAATACGCACCCCGACTTACGTGGTGCGACATCCTCCCAGCTAACCCCCCCACCCTTTCTAGTCCCCCAATAATTCTGATACTGGAAATGGCCGGAAAAACCTCCAGACCATCAATGTGGAAAACAAAAAGGTCTCAAAACCATCTGTGCCGATTTTGGTAATATCTGAATCACCCTGCCTAACAACCGCCACGACAAGGGTTTCCTAACATGCCTCATCTGTCCTCATTCCCTTGCCCATCCCTCTAGCTTACGCGTCCCCAGTTCACCTGCCGACGGCTCATAACCCTACAGCAGCTTACCCACCCAGGCAAACCTGCTAATTTCCCTGCAATCGTGACTTTGAATAAACCCTTATCAATCATATAGCATCCTGTGTTGCCTACGTACTACCACTGAAATGGCATGGGCGTCGGAGTTCTGTTGGCCTCCTTGGCTAGCCCACGGAATCTCCCATACTGCGAACGAGACAAAACATCCACTATGTCATTGTCCACACCTGGGACGTGCAGTGCCCTGAACGCTATGTCATGGCGCAAACAACCTAATGCAAACGCTGTTAACAACTTCAGCCCTGCTCGTCCCTTGCTGACTGGCGGTTCACTATTTCCACAACCGCCAAAATGCCTACTCAAAATTGAACTTTCCTGCGTGCTAGCTGCGAGCCTCACAATGTCACTGCCACTACCAAAGGGAACAACTCTAGAAATGCAGTACTCCTACCTCCATCTCTCGATTGTGAGGCCACGGTTCTGTGCACCACCTCCCTTGCCAAAACAGGCCAAAAACCCTTACTGCCCGCCGCATCAGAGAAAATATGTACCTCCCATATCAAATCTTCATCCCTTGCAAGTGGAATCCCATTAAAAGACTGTAAAATTACCCTCCACATTCTCAATTTCTCTTTTACTCCTGCTGACAATCTCACTTAGTGATGAGGTGGTCTTTGTCCCACCAATGCCCGTGCCAGTCTCCTACAGAAAGTCCTCCCTACTCTCACTACTCTGCATGTGAAGTTCAAATGACCTAACAAGACCTGTACCTCCTTGGCTGTCACTTTCCCCTGAGCCAGCATAATATCAAGCAGTTCCAGCATTTGTGTTTCTTGTCCTCCGGTAAGCGTGCCTGCATTACACCTGCATCGATCTCCATTCCTAGAAACAACAGTGTTGTGCTGGGGCCCATCGTCTTTCCGGGTACCAACGGCACCCCCAACTCTCCCATCAGCTCTTTGAAGTCTTCCAGGGCATCCTGGCACTCCGTGGAGCCTGCGGCGCCCACAAAGTAAAAATCGTCCAGATAATGTGTCACCAGCTTGTGGCCCTTGCGCTTTGTAAACAACCACTGTAGTAAGGTGCTACAACACTCAAATAATGCGCCTGACACAGAACAGCCCATTGGTAATGCTTTATTTACGTACCATTTCCCATTGAAATGGATGCCCAGAAGATCCCAATCCTCTGGATGGACCGGAAGCAAACGGAAAGCTAATTTTTTATGTCGCATTTTTCCATTTGTGCCGTTGCGCCCGCGGTCACCACAAGTGACATGGCCACGTCAACCACTGTAGAAAGGTGCTAAAACACTCAAATAATGCGCATGACATAGAACAGCCCATCGGATGCTTATCCACGTACCAAATCCCATTGAAATCGATGCCCAGAAGATCCCAATCATCTGGATGGACTGGAAGCAAACAGAAAGCTATTTTTATGTTGCATTTTGCCATTTGTGCCGTTTCGCCCGCGGTCACCACCAGTGACATGGCCACGTCAACCACTGTAGAAAGGTGCTAAAACACTCAAATAATGCGCATGACATTGAACAGCCCATCGGTAATGCTTTATCCACGTACCATTTCCCATTGAAATGGATGCCCAGAAGATCACCATCATCTGGATGGACTGGAAGTAAACGGAAAGCTGGTTTTATGTCGCATTTTGCCATATGTGCCATTGAGCCCGCCGTCACCACAAGTGACATGGCCACGTCAACCACTGTAGAAAGGTGCTAAAACACTCAAATAATGCGCATGACATAGAACAGCCCATCGGCAATGTTTTATTCACGTACCATTTCCCATTGAAATGGATGCCCAGAAGATCCCAATCATCTGGATGGACTGGAAGCAAACGGAAAGCTGATTTTATGTTGCATTTTGCCATTTGTGCCGTTGCGCCCGCCGTCACCACAAGTGACATGGCCACGTCAACTGGTGAGTATAAAGCAGTAGCCTCCCTTTCGTCTATAACCATTCACCGAATTCCCTTCTGGCCATGATAATTGTTGAATGAGAATGAATTGACCTGGCTCCTTTTTTGGCACTACCCTAATGGGTGACACAATCAAGTTCTCAATGGGACAATCGTTGAAAGGCCCCAGCCATTCCCCCTTCCCTCACTACTTTGTCGAACCTTTCTTGCACTACTTCTCTATGTTCTTTCACTTAGCCTCTGTCGCCCCTGCAAAATGCAGCTGTTGTTGACCCCCTGAGCTGGCCCCTCCGTGTTGCCACTGTTGGCCCCCTTGCTGATGACCACCCCCGGCTCCAAAACAGTTGACCATTGCAAGCCTCCCTCCGCACTTTGAGCACTCGTGTCGGAACATGCAGAATTCACGAGTGCACACTCCTTTGTTGACATCCCAAACAAGACCCTCCTGACACTGCCTGCCCTCTGCCTGTACTTCTCGTCCCTCCCTGGCCCATGCATAACCCCCCTCCTGTCATCTGCGCTTTCCTGATCACGTCCCTATCCATGACTAGTGTCACGCAGCGCTCAGGATAATTTCCGCCGTCCAAGTTCAAGGGCACCCGCGGCCGCTTGGCCAATTCATACTCTTCCTCTTTTAGAACCTTCTTTAGTATGCACCTCCTTATGCAATAATTTCAGCATTTCAACGTATTCACCCTTCCATATGCGTTCTTTGGTTGCCAGCAGTAAATACTTTACTCTCTTTACTCTCGAGTTTATCTTTTCCTCATCAGACACTTTCTCCTCTTTATCTAATTGCTTTGTGCTTTTATTCCCTTCGGCTTTAGTTTTTCCCATCTTACCTTCCTCTTCGGTGCCTACTCCTATATCTAGAACGTTCCTACCCTTCCTCCACCTACCCTCCTCCCCCTTTATTTTGTCCCCCCATCCCAAACGACACCATCACTGGCTTTCCCAGCCTGCCTTTTTCATTACCTGGCTCCAAGGAGGGTGCCCGTGTTGCCCGTGTTGCTGCAGTCCGCCTCGCCAGTGCCGTGGATAATTCCGATTGGGCTGGCCTCCAAAGGCCCAGACGCCCCTCTTGACACCTGCAAAACACTATGAGACACATTACTCTGTCCCCCCCTATCCCTACTTCTTCATCTCTCAATTCGCCTTCTTCAAGGCTTTCTTCATCAAAGTCTAGTTCCTTGCGCCAATTGACCTGTGACGTGACCTGATGGCCCCTACTGGGCCCCTTCCCACGAGCCCCTGGTGGTGCTGATTGCACCCACCGATCTTCCCCGGTATTCCTTGACCGCTTATTCCTGTATTCCTTATGCCCCGCTGACCGCTGAGGTCTGTCGGGTGTTGGTGCCAGAGAGACCGCTCGGGGCCTACTTATGCCGCCCACGACGGGATCCCCCGCTGGTAACGGGTGCGCCGCTCGAGGCTCCGCCCTCCCTTCTCCTCGGCACCGGCAAGCCGCTCCCAGCTCTGCCGCGTCTGGTCTTCTGCGGTGCTCCCCAGCCTGAAAAATCAATGACTGGTCTGGTGTGCTGGGCCTAAGCAACCCCTCTCCTATCTCCATCTTCTCTTCTTGCCTATGCCTAGGGTACTCTCAGCCCACCTCTGCCCCCCTTAAACAGGTCCCCCCACCTCCCTGACACTGACCCCCCCATCTTCCCCTTCACTCCAGTCCAACACGGCTGCCGCTCCTGCCGGTGACTAGACCTGCCCGGCAACTGTCCCCAAATCCCCCCAACTTGCCTAGTCCCGCTGCCCATAAGTCCCCTTTTGCCCATTCTACCCAGGCTCCTGCCTCTCACCACTAATCCCAAGGACCCACCCCTGGCTAAGTACGCATCAACCTGCCCTACTCTATCCAGGCCTTTCACCTACTCATTCAATGAGGTGAAAATATCTAATCCCTCCCAAGCCTGGCTACCTCCCGCAGGCTCCCAACCCCCCGGGGCTTCCTCTTCCTCCCCCTTTGAAAAAGGCAGCTCCAGCACTCCCATAACAGGGTCCCAATCTAAATTGCTGGAGTCCCATGCCTACCCCCCTCCTCTAATAATGGTCCCCTTTCTAGAGGAAAATCCTGACCTGACCCATCCCCCAAACGATTCCTCTTGAGCGCGCCCCCCCAAAGGAGGGGGCTCCCCCAACAGCCTCCCACTCACCTTCTGCCTTGTTATCCTGTCCCAAGTACTCCCAGGGCCCCCCGCGCCGAGGGTTCATAAGTCCTTCTTCCCCCCCACCCTGGTCGATAATCTTCCATCCTCTGATAAGGAATTCAAAAGCTAAACTGCTGACTAACTGCCAAAATCTTTTCTTCTACACTACCCTGCTCCCAGCCACCAGGTCAGCAGAACCTAAAATGGTGGCTGGGAAAGCGAGAAAGAGCCCCTTATACAATTGGGCTATAATTGGGCTACAGCCCAAAGACAGCCCAAATCAAAAACAGCCCAAAATCTACAAAATGGCCGGCCAGCCTAGCCCCTCCCAATCTGCCCGGGGGGCAGACCTCCCTGCGCTCGGCTGCCCCCCAAGCCCCCCTTCTCGCACGCGTAGTGGCCGTTTCTTTTTTCTGACTGTTGACTTGTGCAAGCACTAATACATTCTAACAACCGCGCATCACGTGCATATAATTACAATAACAATAATTGAATGGCAGAAATAAATATATCAGATACAATTTAAAAAATGAAAGATGGGTTAGACAAACAACTGGATATTTCTTGGCAATTCACCGACATACTTCTAACCATTATATCAGCATGAATACCACTGTGAAAGTATTAGCACTCTGTGTCATGATTACTCTGGGTTGTGATTGCTGGGATCGTAACACTCAGGGATATTGAGAATGGATTCTCCTTGGAACTTCCACTAGCAATCCTCTCCAGTGTTCAAATGAGAACGACTTTCAGGATGTGATGTCATTAGACAGAGGCAAAAGTGTCATTCACTATTTACTAAGCAGATTTGCTATTTAGATAATCGCTATTTGCGATTTCCTAAATAGCAGTCCAAATAAATAAGGATTCACTATTTCATCGATGACTACTTTAGTACATACCAAATAGCAATTACCAATTTGCGAATAGCTAAAATTCACTATTACGTTATCTCTAGTCGTAGCTTTCAGATATATGCTCTAAAACTTTGCATTTGCACAAGTCTGGTAAAGGGAGTTACATATATACAACCTTGTGCTTATGAAGGACAGAAGCGGAACATTTTAGGATATTTTGTTTCTCAAAGAAAAATAATAGAAGGAAAAATATACATTGCAGACGAGGCAATAGATATTCCTGGATGGCTGCATCAATGGTAATGTAAACTTTCTCTTAAATCGGGTGCTAAAGAACTTGCAAACAACAGAAATGATAAGTGTAAATCTACTATGCAAACTGCAAATCAGTTGAACATACACAATGTTGAATCAAATACTAATGAAATCTTAGAAAAGTTTCCTTCAGAAGTATTTTCTAATACGTTTAGAAAATTCAAAGAAGTGGCTCATAATATAAATTAAAATTTGAATAGTGTTCTAATTACCCTGCAAGGAAGTATGAATGAAATGTCTTTTCCCCCTGTATTTCCTAATGTTGATATGAAGGTGGAGTATCACCAAGTCAAACTCATAAAAGAATCAGACTATTTAATTGCATTTACCAGATGGTCTATTCTAATGTATATGCTTGCCTTTCGGCTTAGCTTCTGAAGCTTCTGTCTTTCTGAGGCTACAATCCAAATTATTTAAAGACTTATCTGGGGAAATTGCGTTCCAAGATGATCTTATTTTTGGAATAGATAAGCAATCTCATGCTTATACCGTAGTCAAAATCTGTACATTTTCAATGACGTGGGAGCTGCTCTTACTAAAGATAATGTGAGTTCTGGAAACAGAAGGCTGATAATTTAGGTCACCATATTTCTAGCTGAGGTAGTTCCCCTTTGCCTAATTTAGTCGAGGCTATCACAGAGGCCAATCCAGCAGTCAATAAAGATGAGCTTAAATCATTTCTATGGTTGTGAGAATGTTATGCAAATATTTCCTTGTAGTACACTACCTTTAAGAAACTGGCCTTCACAAATGGCACAACTCTAGCAGAAGTTTTCAAATTTAATCTGGAGGGTTGGCCAAAGAGAACAAATTACATGTCACACATATACCTTACTGGAAGGTTGCCCAAGAGTTGTCCATAATAGATGGTACACTATTTAAAGAGGATAAATTAGTACCATCTAGTACACTTAGAGGTATGAGTTTTGATGGTGCACATGAAGAACATTTGGGGATTTCTCAGACTAAACATGTAATCAGAGACATTTATTGATGGCCTTTGGGGAAGATAAATGAGATCAAGATTGAACATTGTGCAGTTTGTTGAACAAGTGATAAACATTACAAAACCAAAACACCTCCGTTGTTGCCTGTTTAAATACCTATGATGCAAACTAGCACTGTAATTTCTTAAGACCTTTGAAGGTACATTAAAACTATGGTATAGTCCTAGTAGACTACTTCACAATATGGACTGAGGTGAAATGTGTCCAAGACCCCAGTACTGATACAGAGATTCAGTTTTTATCTGAAATATTCAACAAAGACAGTTTAAATAAGGAAACTGTTTCCGTCAATGAAGTACAATTCTTGTCTAATAAGATGACTGGTTTTTAAGATATACAGGTGTAAAGCACAGAAAAACTTCACTATATCATCCACAATCTAATAGCTTAACTGGGAGACCTTTTAGGTTCATTACTGTTCATGTAAAATGGTCAACTGCATGCAATATATTCCTTTATACTCTATTTTTTCTATGTTGTGGTCTTTCAGAAATACCAAGCATAGTGTCTCTGGTAAGTAGGTTGATGGTAGGTAGGTAGGTTTATTTGTATAAGTTAATAAAACTCTTTACAGTATTCACTTAAAACAACATAACTGATCAAAAATCCATATATACAAGTTCAAAAGCATAACTTAAAAACAGCTGGTTCCTGATCGATGTCAAACATTAAAAAGCTGGAATTTCGCTTTTGCGATCACGCATAAAATTTTCCATTCTTTGCTAATTAAGTATGCAAAACTTCAGCGGCGTGACAGTTCATCCAGTGTGTAATACGAGGTTCTTGCCTCTAGACTATCAGACTGAGATCCTGGGTGCGTTATTAGCTTAAGATTACAAACAGCGATCAGTTTGCATTTTGCGCGCTCTTGAATGCCTAGTGCATTTGGAGATGCAAAAAAAATACATTTAAGAATCTGACATTTTCCACATAAAGACAAAAATACAGCGTCTCTGGTTATTCTTAATTTTTTCAATTCAGAGAAAAACCTAAGAATTTTCATCTATGTCCAAATTGATTTCCAGGAGGGAACACAAAAGAACATGCCATGAAAAAGTAGCAGAGAAAGTTTCTACAAACATTAAACTAGCTCACACATGTAGAAAAGAAGCTTATGATAAGCACTGTTCCAAGAATTTTAAATTGTTCAAAGTTGGAGAATTTTTCTGAGTAAAATGTCCTAGATCGAAAACCACAGGTATTTCTAGAGATGTAGTAGAATAAATGAATGAACATGCTGTTAATATTGGTGATAAATGGTGGCATATTAGTATAAATGCATATCCACTTATCTATAGTGACTTCCAAGGTAATTTAAGCAACACCAATTTTCTAGCAATGGGAAAAAGGGCACATAGGGAAGATGTTGCTCCATTCTGGATGGGAGATTACATACATTAATATTTCTGTATCACATTGGTGATCAGATACATTTATGAATGTCATTCTAGAAGATTTACAATTCCAAAATATATCTTGATTCACACATTTCAATGGTTATTCATGCAGTTTTTACTGTTTAGGTTACTACACATTGGTTATCAACCACACTTACAAATGTCAGTGTGAGAAGATTTATAATTCTTTGACTGATCTAGATGTAATTGATTTCTACTGTTATTCATAAATTCTGTATAGTTCTGTTAGTAAGTTGATCTATGTTCTTCAATAATTTATCTTGAACATTTATTCTGTTATGTTTAAATCATTTATTATGCCAGAGAAAGGAGAGATGTCATATCCCCACTTTTTTTCAAATGATCCGTTCTCACAACACAAGGCCACTCTACGCAAATCTTCCTGAAATATGAGTGCCTTGGGCTGTTCAAAAGACAGCTGATGGGAGCCTGGGAGGAGCTGGAAACTGGTGAGACACAGGGCGCTATGATCAGGAGAAAATAAACATTTACTTCTTTATTTCATCTCAACAACACCCAATAAAAAAATTAGAAAGGTACACTGGCTGCCTTCCTCACTCTGTTAAAACAAGTATGGAGCACTCCTGACATGGACACTGTCTGCCTGAACCTGCATTTAGTCTGTAGGCTGCAGTAAGTGCATCTGCTCAAAGAGGTGTAACTACAGAAAGCTTTGCTTTGACTGCACACAGTCTACTTTAGCTTTGCCCAAGTGGAATCAGATAATTATGGGTGAGTTGCTGTGCCAAATGAGAGTGCTATTTGCATTTTCCACTGGTGAAGCTATGCTTATGGCCTATTTGTTCCAAAATGTATAATGGTAATTGTAGCGTCTCCCCAGCCTCTGTACCCATAAATGACTATGCCACACACGGAGCTTGGTATCACACATCTTTATTCATCTGCGTGTAACAGCAAACTCAACATTCTAAAGCAACCTTCATTGCAATACACTCTATCCATCATGCCATAGCTCTATTGAGTTCATCAGAAGCCAAAAGGGTTCCGTCATTGTTAACTCGTAAGACACTACAGTAATGGTCAGTTTCATTACTAAGTGCCACCAGAACAATACTGCGTCAAATCAGTATTACTTATATGTGTGTCTGTGCACGCTAACCATTTTGGCACTTTTTATTCTTATTAATTAGCATACAATTGCCAGGAAAACATATTGAAATAAAACTGCCCATGTCCTTTGTGGGAAATAAGGCTCTCTAAAACTAAATAATTGTAAAGTGCATTTATGATGTTGAAATCAATTACAGTACAGCTTTGCAGTGGTAAAATAAACAAGGAAAGAGGCTGTAGCGTGACATACTCAGTGGAGCAGCATCAATACGGGGCCAGCTGCTGTCGAAACAGGATGACGAGAAGACACTCGAGGGAGACAACTGCATCCACTGAGCTCAGGACTTCAGTGCAAAGGGTCTGGTCAGTCTGTGATTTCCTGATTGACATCATGATGAGGAGCCACTATGGGCACTTCCGGGCAGTAGTGCACAACTTTTAAAAGGCGCAATGTACATTTTGAGGTTTTTGTGTTACTCTAATCATTTTACTTTTATTTAGATTTTTTGGATTATTCTAATATTTTTACCATTGTTTAGGCTTTTATGATTACTCTGATGTTCCTTTGCGGTCATTGACATCAAAGCGTCTGTGACATCACCTCCTGTGACTTAATCAATTCTACTAGCTAGTTTAAACACCTAACAAGTTTCAAAAACTTTGATTTGGCATTGGATATGAAACTATTTATTAGCTTGGCTCTACAGCTCTTCCTGATTAGTCAGCAAGAATCTGCGATGTCCATAGCATGATCAGATCCCTTCATCACAGCTGATTGCCCCAAGATCAGCAGTTCCTTCTCCATTGTATATTTGTTATACACAAATGCCCATGTTTATGTGAATGCTTCTCAATTTTAGAGGTCAGCTTAGGCTTGCCTTTACACATATATTGGAGTGTTCACTACTGAACTTCCAGTGGCACACTGTAAAGGTAGTGATGCTGCAAATTTATTAGAAAGTTCAGCAGATTAAAATCAGCTTGCTAGCCATTAGTCATAAAAGAGGTGGTGGCATGCCCTTGTAAAAGAGATATGTTTCTTTACATGACCTCTCACCATGACATACTATTCTAGCTTCCAATGATTAGGTCTAGCAGTTTGCAGGAGTAAGAAATAACGTTAGCTTTCTTCATACTGCGCACATTCCTTATTTTTATCATTGCTACAATAAGTGTGATATTTGCTACTATAATTTTAATTGTTTTCTGTATAGGTTGGTTCATAATAAAAGCCCATAATAACACTAATCCAGATGGCATATGTGTGTCAACTGATTTAGAGAGAGGGCGGACACCAACAGTCAATCATTGGACAGACTGTTCTTTCCCATTATGGATCCTTCTTCAGGTAAGGAATGGGGTGCATGGTTCATGTTACACTTGTCCGCTTTCTCATCTCATGGTAGGTTTGTATACCATTGATCCCTTGTGCAAAATGAAATCTACAAAGACTTTTAGCAACGCGATATTTCATCCATATTCACACACAATCATGTAACACTAATGCGTTTCAAAAACATTTCCCACTTACATAAATGGTGGCATTTGTCAGCACACCTACATATATCAACACGCAAATATGTTGTGTAGAGAAGTACTGTGTGCTAGTTATTTGGATACAGCAAAGGGCGAGTGTGGCATATCTCATGTCTTACATGCTTTTGTGTTTTGTGAATTGTATGGTCATATTTATGACTTCAAGTTCTTTCTTTGTTGTAGTCTAAGAACTTTAGTGATTACAGAAGACAAGGCCACAGAAGACAAGGCAAGGCCAGCAAGATCAGGTTTTCCAGAGGTATACTTTAAGTGTTGGTGGAAGCCCAACTTCTTTAGCTCAAAATGCCATCGCACCTCACTTCTAGCAAAGAAAACCATGTGGCGATCAAAGTGAATGCAGTCAAAAATTGCAATTTTTTTTAAAGGCCTGTATCTTAAAAATGTACATTATTGATAATGCACTAGTAGATGGCACAAATGCAAACAGTTTTTCATACAGTTTTCCATGCAGGAGGGAAATGCTACCATTTTGAAGTATGTTTGACTTGCCTAATCCTGCATACTTTAATAAAATGAAAGTTATTGGAAAAGATTTGTGGTCCGTCTGTTACCTACTTCTGCACCTTTCTTTTGCTCATCCTCAATTTGGATTTCAAATTTGTCATCAACTTCTTAATTTTCATCAACCATTGGTTCATATTTAAGTAGGAAGTTGCATGTAGTTGGCACATTTTCTATCATGGCACACAATAGAATGATACAACAGGTATTTTCCAGAGAGCGAACATGAGGACACTAGCCAACACATGCAAATAACAAAATCAACATTTCAGTAGTTAAAAAGTCTTTTCAACAGCATCCCTGTGTTGGAAGGTGGTTTATTAGTAGGTGCAAGTAGGTACCTACAGCTAGTGATAAAACCACAATCACAAATAAGGCCCAGTCAAGTCTCAATAAATTAATCCTTGCTCAACTCTTGGTAGGTTGGCAGACGAGCAGTCAGGCTTAACTTAGAAGACAGATGTGTAAAGCATTTAATATCATCAAAACAGTAAATAAGTAAAAGACACAACAAAAAAAACTGTATCACCAGTTTATAAAAATAGACACCAAAATGACAAATATCCAATGTAGGGAACAGGAGATATGAATTTTTAAAGTTTAAATAAAAAAATGTGCTTTCTAGCGTCTAAAAGTGAAAAGCGCCAACCGCAGCTATCTGCCCCCCCTATTTTGACCCTATTTGGGAAGTGTGGCATATTTCAGTCCCAGAATGCACATCCCAACTAAATCAAAATAGAGAAAATCTCTCCTTGGAGTTCAGGTATGGGTAGCCCATCTCACTGGTGTAGCTATTGTGTCCATACACTCCCCTTCCAGCCCCTCTCCTAATCTCATTAGAGGGACTCCCATCTGGCTGGGGATCAAGGAAGTGGGGGTGGGTCTGGTTCCTGCACTATCTGGGCTTCGCCCTTTAAAGACCAGTTTATCTCCCTAGCCCCCTTCCTGTCCTGGCATCTGCAGGCAGAACATTTCCTCCCACCAGATGGCTCTATTGTTTCAGACCCAGGCCTCTTCACGCCTAATCAGGGAGCAGCTTGGCCCAGGCAGTCAAAGGCTGGCCAATCAGAAGAGCTGCTACAGGGCTGTTTTAGGTAACTTCAAGATAGAAAGTTCTAAAACTACTTTCCTGCAATACTTAAAATAAATCCTGCCTTGGCAAGTTGTTGGATTTATTGTAACATTTATTTTGATACTTTGAATTAGGTTGCTATCTCACTCCTGTCAAAATTAATTCAGACTTTATTAGAGTCTAATAAAGCCTTCCAATGTTAGCTTATGGGGCTAGCAGCACTACAATGGGGAAAAACGACATTGGCTGTTTTTTCCCTCACCAGGGCATATACATAATCTTTTATAATGTTCCTTGTTTTTTATAATAATTCACCCTTGCCTTGGGCCACCCAGGGCAAACCTTAGGAGTGACTTATACATAATAAAAAGGTAGTTTTAGACTTTAGAAGTACTTTGAATTCCAAAGTCGAATAGTTTTATTTTAAAACCTGCCTGCAAGGCAGTGCTGGCTTTAAAATGACACAAGCCACCGCAGCAGTGCACACTTAAGTGCATTATGCCCAGGGGGGTCTTTAAACCTCCCTGCCCTATTATGTACTAGAGTCTTGGCCAATTATAATGATATCAAACACCATATACTTTTAAGGCGAGAGCACTGGCCCTATGCCTGGTTAGCAGAGCCAAGGGCACTTTCAGAGTCAATAACCACCAGTATCAGTAAAAAATAGGGGTGATCAGGGCATAAAAGACAACCTTCTTACACCCTGGATTTATTGTGAGCCGTGTTGAAGTTCTCTTTCTCTTTGTGAGATAGGTGTCAACAGTCACTGGGAGGACACTATCACCTGAATGGGGATGGACAGGTAATTCTTAACACTGTGCAACTACATTGTGAAAGAACAATAACAGTGCTAAGGAAGAATAACATGCTCAGCCTTGTATCTCATTATGAGGTTCATTTTAATTCCAGTGGCACAGGTAGGTTGCCATGGGCCCTAGTGCCAAGCAAAGTAACTGAGACCCCTCACTAGGGTGATATCTCGGTCTTTACACTCCTCAACATCCTTCGACAGAGTCTGCATCTGCCATGTCAAAACCTGCTATCGTTCTTATACACATACTATTGCATTTCCCCTGCCTTCACTGCATTTCTACAAGTGAAAGCAATAACCCTCTAAAGGATCACCAAAACAATAGGTGTGGCCCTTGTAAAGTGCATGCACACAAAGACATAACATGCAGGGACCCCACACTCTGCCTGCTGCCTTCATATAGCTGCATAGAGGTCCATCCCTCATGCTGCACTCGCACAAGCATATGCCTCACTCTGCACTCACCCTGTAGATCACTTGCCCTGCACTCACAAAAGACAATGCTAATCCTGCATTCCCACAGGCACATCCCTCACAGTGCACTTACAAAACATAGCGGCTATCTTGTACACACGTAAGTACACTGCTCACTCACAGGTACACCATCCACCCGGAAGGAGAAAAGTTTGGACAAATGGTGGCATAGGAGACATTGGTTGATTATCTGTTGCATCGGTCCACTAGTGTAATTCAAAGCTCTTTAAGTAAACTCCATTGAATCCTGAATGTCCACTGAGGTTATCTAACCTCCCATAAGCCACACTTGGACCAGCACTGCAGACTACGTGAGTCTGATCTTTGTGGACTTTTACAGGAAAGAGTCTTAGCATAAAAAAAGTCCCACTTGCCTTCTAAAAAACAAGTTTTTTTTTTATTGGTGATTGCAGATTATAAAATTAATAGACAAAGAAATAAGGAAAACAAAAGAAAGAAAGAAATATGCCAACTATTTGTGGAGCGATACAAAAGGGGATGATGGACGGAACGTTTGAGCCAATCAAACACTCACCCCCAGTCAACTGATCTGGGTTTAATCCATCATCATTCTTTAGCTCACTCCACCACCCCAGTTCAGACATGGCCATATGCAAATCAGTCTGACCCTGTGCCTCATGGGAACAGTCCAGCCCGAACTGCCAAGACATGTCTTCCCTGGACCGGAAACAAGCATCCTAGGACCGGTTTCTGGCATTTCAGCCGTCATCAGCCAGGCTTGCTTGAATCCAGTGGCAAAGTGAGCAAGGGACCCACGTCTGGGCATACCCCCGCCAACTTAGGGCGACCAAAGCGATACAAAGGGGATGATGGACGGAACGTTTGAGCCAATCAAACACTCACCCCCAGTCAACTGATCTGGGTTTAATCCATCATCATTCTTTAGCTCACTCCACCACCCCAGTTCAGACATGGCCATATGCAAATCAGTCTGACCCTGTGCCTCATGGGAACAGTCCAGCCCGAACTGCCAAGCCATGTCTTCCCTGGACCGGAAACAAGCATCCTAGGACCGGTTTCTGGCATTTCAGCCGTCATCAGCCAGGCTTGCTTGAATCCAGTGGCAAAGTGAGCAAGGGACCCACGTCTGGGCATACCCCCGCCAACTTAGGGCGACCAAAGCGATACAAAAGGGGATGATGGACGGAACGTTTGAGCCAATCAAACACTCACCCCCAGTCAACTGATCTGGGTTTAATCCATCATCATTCTTTAGCTCACTCCACCACCCCAGTTCAGACATGGCCATATGCAAATCAGTCTGACCCTGTGCCTCATGGGAACAGTCCAGCCCGAACTGCCACGCCATGTCTTCCCTGGACCGGAAACAAGCATCCTAGGACCGGTTTCTGGCATTTCAGCCGTCATCAGCCAGGCTTGCTTGAATCCAGTGGCAAAGTGAGCAAGGGACCCACGTCTGGGCATACCCCCGCCAACTTAGGGCGACCAAAGCGATACAAAGGGGATGATGGACGGAACGTTTGAGCCAATCAAACACTCACCCCCAGTCAACTGATCTGGGTTTAATCCATCATCATTCTTTAGCTCACTCCACCACCCCAGTTCAGACATGGCCATATGCAAATCAGTCTGACCCTGTGCCTCATGGGAACAGTCCAGCCCGAACTGCCAAGCCATGTCTTCCCTGGACCAGAAACAAGCATCCTAGGACCGGTTTCTGGCATTTCAGCCGTCATCAGCCAGGCTTGCTTGAATCCAGTGGCAAAGTGAGCAAGGGACCCACGTCTGGGCATACCCCCGCCAACTTAGGGAGACCAAAGCGATACAAAAGGGGATGATGGACGGAACGTTTGAGCCAATCAAACACTCACCCCCAGTCAACTGATCTGGGTTTAATCCATCATCATTCTTTAGCTCACTCCACCACCCCAGTTCAGACATGGCCATATGCAAATCAGTCTGACCCTGTGCCTCATGGGAACAGTCCAGCCCGAACTGCCAAGCCATGTCTTCCCTGGACCGGAAACAAGCATCCTAGGACCGGTTTCTGGCATTTCAGCCGTCATCAGCCAGGCTTGCTTGAATCCAGTGGCAAAGTGAGCAAGGGACCCACGTCTGGGCATTCCCCGCCAACTTAGGGCGACCAAAGCGATACAAAAGGGGATGATGGACGGAACGTTTGAGCCAATCAAACACTCACCCCCAGTCAACTGATCTGGGTTTAATCCATCATCATTCTTTAGCTCACTCCACCACCCCAGTTCAGACATGGCCATATGCAAATCAGTCTGACCCTGTGCCTCATGGGAACAGTCCAGCCCGAACTGCCAAGCCATGTCTTCCCTGGACCGGAAACAAGCATCCTAGGACCGGTTTCTGGCATTTCAGCCGTCATCAGCCAGGCTTGCTTGAATCCAGTGGCAAAGTGAGCAAGGGACCCACGTCTGGGCATACCCCGCCAACTTAGGGCGACCAAAGCGATACAAAAGGGGATGATGGACGGAGCGTTTGAGCCAATCAAACACTCACCCCCAGGCAACTGATCTGGGTTTAATCCATCATCATTCTTTAGCTCACTCCACCACCCCAGTTCAGACATGGCCATATGCAAATCAGTCTGACCCTGTGCCTCATGGGAACAGTCCAGCCCGAACTGCCAAGCCATGTCTTCCCTGGACCGGAAACAAGCATCCTAGGACCGGTTTCTGGCATTTCAGCCGTCATCAGCCAGGCTTGCTTGAATCCAGTGGCAAAGTGAGCAAGGGACCCACGTCTGGGCATACCCCCGCCAACTTAGGGCGACCAAAGCTATACAAAGGGGATGATGGACGGAACGTTTGAGCCAATCAAACACTCACCCCCAGTCAACTGATCTGGGTTTAATCCATCATCATTCTTTAGCTCACTCCACCACCCCAGTTCAGACATGGCCATATGCAAATCAGTCTGACCCTGTGCCTCATGGGAACAGTCCAGCCCGAACTGCCAAGCCATGTCTTCCCTGGACCGGAAACAAGCATCCTAGGACCGGTTTCTGGCATTTCAGCCGTCATCAGCCAGGCTTGCTTGAATCCAGTGGCAAAGTGAGCAAGGGACCCACGTCTGGGCATACCCCCGCCAACTTAGGGCGACCAAAGCGATACAAAGGGGATGATGGACGGAGCGTTTGAGCCAATCAAACACTCACCCCCAGTCAACTGATCTGGGTTTAATCCATCATCATTCTTTAGCTCACTCCACCACCCCAGTTCAGACATGGCCATATGCAAATCAGTCTGACCCTGTGCCTCATGGGAACAGTCCAGCCCGAACTGCCAAGCCATGTCTTCCCTGGACCGGAAACAAGCATCCTAGGACCGGTTTCTGGCATTTCAGCCGTCATCAGCCAGGCTTGCTTGAATCCAGTGGCAAAGTGAGCAAGGGACCCACGTCTGGGCATACCCCGCCAACTTAGGGGCGACCAAGCGATACAAAGGGGATGATGGACGGAACGTTTGAGCCAATCAAACACTCACCCCCAGTCAACTGATCTGGGTTTAATCCATCATCATTCTTTAGCTCACTCCACCACCCCAGTTCAGACATGGCCATATGCAAATCAGTCTGACCCTGTGCCTCATGGGAACAGTCCAGCCCGAACTGCCAAGCCATGTCTTCCCTGGACCGGAAACAAGCATCCTAGGACCAGTTTCTGGCATTTCAGCCGTCATCAGCCAGGCTTGCTTGAATCCAGTGGCAAAGTGAGCAAGGGACCCACGTCTGGGCATACCCCCGCCAACTTAGGGCGACCAAAGCGATACAAAAGGGGATGATGGACGGAACGTTTGAGCCAATCAAACACTCACCCCAGTCAACTGATCTGGGTTTAATCCATCATCATTCTTTAGCTCACTCCACCACCCCAGTTCAGACATGGCCATATGCAAATCAGTCTGACCCTGTGCCTCATGGGAACAGTCCAGCCCGAACTGCCAAGCCATGTCTTCCCTGGACCGGAAACAAGCATCCTAGGACCGGTTTCTGGCATTTCAGCCGTCATCAGCCAGGCTTGCTTGAATCCAGTGGCAAAGTGAGCAAGGGACCCACGTCTGGGCATACCCCCGCCAACTTAGGGCGACCAAGCGATACAAAGGGGATGATGGACGGAGCGTTTGAGCCAATCAAACACTCACCCCCAGTCAACTGATCTGGGTTTAATCCATCATCATTCTTTAGCTCACTCCACCACCCCAGTTCAGACATGGCCATATGCAAATCAGTCTGACCCTGTGCCTCATGGGAACAGTCCAGCCCGAACTGCCAAGCCATGTCTTCCCTGGACCGGAAACAAGCATCCTAGGACCGGTTTCTGGCATTTCAGCCGTCATCAGCCAGGCTTGCTTGAATCCAGTGGCCAAGTGAGCAAGGGACCCACGTCTGGGCATACCCCGCCAACTTAGGGCAACCAAGCGATACAAAGGGGATGATGGACGGAGCGTTTGAGCCAATCAAACACTCACCCCCAGTCAACTGATCTGGGTTTAATCCATCATCATTCTTTAGCTCACTCCACCACCCCAGTTCAGACATGGCCATATGCAAATCAGTCTGACCCTGTGCCTCATGGGAACAGTCCAGCCCGAACTGCCAAGCCATGTCTTCCCTGGACCGGAAACAAGCATCCTAGGACCGGTTTCTGGCATTTCAGCCGTCATCAGCCAGGCTTGCTTGAATCCAGTGGCAAAGTGAGCAAGGGACCCACGTCTGGGCATACCCCCGCCAACTTAGGGCGACCAAAGCGATACAAAGGGGATGATGGACGGAACGTTTGAGCCAATCAAACACTCACCCCCAGTCAACTGATCTGGGTTTAATCCATCATCATTCTTTAGCTCACTCCACCACCCCAGTTCAGACATGGCCATATGCAAATCAGTCTGACCCTGTGCCTCATGGGAACAGTCCAGCCCGAACTGCCAAGCCATGTCTTCCCTGGACCGGAAACAAGCATCCTAGGACCGGTTTCTGGCATTTCAGCCGTCATCAGCCAGGCTTGCTTGAATCCAGTGGCAAAGTGAGCAAGGGACCCACGTCTGGGCATACCCCCGCCAACTTAGGGGCGACCAAAGCGATACAAAGGAGATGATGGACGGAGCGTTTGAGCCAATCAAACACTCACCCCAGTCAACTGATCTGGGTTTAATCCATCATCATTCTTTAGCTCACTCCACCACCCCAGTTCAGACATGGCCATATGCAAATCAGTCTGACCCTGTGCCTCATGGGAACAGTCCAGCCCGAACTGCCAAGCCATGTCTTCCCTGGACCGGAAACAAGCATCCTAGGACCGGTTTCTGGCATTTCAGCCGTCATCAGCCAGGCTTGCTTGAATCCAGTGGCAAAGTGAGCAAGGGACCCACGTCTGGGCATACCCCCGCCAACTTAGGGCGACCAAGCGATACAAAAGGGGATGATGGACGGAGCGTTTGAGCCAATCAAACACTCACCCCCAGTCAACTGATCTGGGTTTAATCCATCATCATTCTTTAGCTCACTCCACCACCCCAGTTCAGACATGGCCATATGCAAATCAGTCTGACCCTGTGCCTCATGGGAACAGTCCAGCCCGAACTGCCAAGCCATGTCTTCCCTGGACCGGAAACAAGCATCCTAGGACCGGTTTCTGGCATTTCAGCCGTCATCAGCCAGGCTTGCTTGAATCCAGTGGCAAAGTGAGCAAGGGACCCACGTCTGGGCATACCCCGCCAACTTAGGGCGACCAAAGCGATACAAAAGGGGATGATGGACGGAGCGTTTGAGCCAATCAAACACTCACCCCCAGTCAACTGATCTGGGTTTAATCCATCATCATTCTTTAGCTCACTCCACCACCCCAGTTCAGACATGGCCATATGCAAATCAGTCTGACCCTGTGCCTCATGGGAACAGTCCAGCCCAAACTGCCAAGCCATGTCTTCCCTGGACCGGAAACAAGCATCCTAGGACCGGTTTCTGGCATTTCAGCCGTCATCAGCCAGGCTTGCTTGAATCCAGTGGCAAAGTGAGCAAGGGACCCACGTCTGGGCATACCCCGCCAACTTAGGGCGACCAAAGCGATACAAAAGGGGATGATGGACGGAGCGTTTGAGCCAATCAAACACTCACCCCCAGTCAACTGATCTGGGTTTAATCCATCATCATTCTTTAGCTCACTCCACCACCCCAGTTCAGACATGGCCATATGCAAATCAGTCTGACCCTGTGCCTCATGGGAACAGTCCAGCCCGAACTGCCAAGCCATGTCTTCCCTGGACCGGAAACAAGCATCCTAGGACCGGTTTCTGGCATTTCAGCCGTCATCAGCCAGGCTTACTTGAATCCAGTGGCAAAGTGAGCAAGGGACCCACGTCTGGGCATACCCCGCCAACTTAGGGCGACCAAGCGATACAAAGGGGATGATGGACGGAACGTTTGAGCCAATCAAACACTCACCCCCAGTCAACTGATCTGGGTTTAATCCATCATCATTCTTTAGCTCACTCCACCACCCCAGTTCAGACATGGCCATATGCAAATCAGTCTGACCCTGTGCCTCATGGGAACAGTCCAGCCCGAACTGCCAAGCCATGTCTTCCCTGGACCGGAAACAAGCATCCTAGGACCGGTTTCTGGCATTTCAGCCGTCATCAGCCAGGCTTGCTTGAATCCAGTGGCAAAGTGAGCAAGGGACCCACGTCTGGGCATACCCCGCCAACTTAGGGCGACCAAAGCGATACAAAGGGGATGATGGACGGAACGTTTGAGCCAATCAAACACTCACCCCCAGTCAACTGATCTGGGTTTAATCCATCATCATTCTTTCGCTCACTCCACCACCCCAGTTCAGACATGGCCATATGCAAATCAGTCTGACCCTGTGCCTCATGGGAACAGTCCAGCCCGAACTGCCAAGCCATGTCTTCCCTGGACCGGAAACAAGCATCCTAGGACCGGTTTCTGGCATTTCAGCCGTCATCAGCCAGGCTTGCTTGAATCCAGTGGCAAAGTGAGCAAGGGACCCACGTCTGGGCATACCCCGCCAACTTAGGGCGACCAAAGCGATACAAGGGGATGATGGACGGAACGTTTGAGCCAATCAAACACTCACCCCCAGTCAACTGATCTGGGTTTAATCCATCATCATTCTTTAGCTCACTCCACCACCCCAGTTGGCGGGGGTATGCCCAGACGTGGGTCCCTTGCTCACTTTGCCACTGGATTCAAGCAAGCCTGGCTGATGACGGCTGGAATGCCAGAAACCGGTCCTAGGATGCTTGTTTCCGGTCCAGGGAAGACATGGCTTGGCAGTTCGGGCTGGACTGTTCCCATGAGGCACAGGGTCAGACTGATTTGCATATGGCCATGTCTGAACTGGGGTGGTGGAGTGAGCTAAAGAATGATGATGGATTAAACCCAGATCAGTTGACTGGGGGTGAGTGTTTGATTGGCTCAAACGTTCCGTCCATCATCCCTTTTGTATCGCTTTGTTCGCCCTAAGTTGGCGGGGTATGCCCAGACGTGGGTCCCTTGCTCACTTTGCCACTGGATTCAAGCAAGCCTGGCTGATGACGGCTGGAATGCCAGAAACCGGTCCTAGGATGCTTGTTTCCGGTCCAGGGAAGACATGGCTTGGCAGTTCGGGCTGGACTGTTCCCATGAGGCACAGGGTCAGACTGATTTGCATATGGCCATGTCTGAACTGGGGTGGTGGAGTGAGCTAAAGAATGATGATGGATTAAACCCAGATCAGTTGACTGGGGGTGAGTGTTTGATTGGCTCAAACGTTCCGTCCATCATCCCCTTTTGTATCGCTTTGTTCGCCCTAAGTTGGCGGGGTATGCCCAGACGTGGGTCCCTTGCTCACTTTGCCACTGGATTCAAGCAAGCCTGGCTGATGACGGCTGGAATGCCAGAAACCGGTCCTAGGATGCTTGTTTCCGGTCCAGGGAAGACATGGCTTGGCAGTTCGGGCTGGACTGTTCCCATGAGGCACAGGGTCAGACTGATTTGCATATGGCCATGTCTGAACTGGGGTGGTGGAGTGAGCTAAAGAATGATGATGGATTAAACCCAGATCAGTTGACTGGGGGTGAGTGTTTGATTGGCTCAAGCGTTCCGTCCATCATCCCCTTTTGTATCGCTTTGTTCGCCCTAAGTTGGCGGGGTATGCCCAGACGTGGGTCCCTTGCTCACTTTGCCACTGGATTCAAGCAAGCCTGGCTGATGACGGCTGGAATGCCAGAAACCGGTCCTAGGATGCTTGTTTCCGGTCCAGGGAAGACATGGCTTGGCAGTTCGGGCTGGACTGTTCCCATGAGGCACAGGGTCAGACTGATTTGCATATGGCCATGTCTGAACTGGGGTGGTGGAGTGAGCTAAAGAATGATGATGGATTAAACCCAGATCAGTTGACTGGGGGTGAGTGTTTGATTGGCTCAAGCGTTCCGTCCATCATCCCCTTTTGTATCGCTTTGTTCGCCCTAAGTTGGCGGGGGTATGCCCAGACGTGGGTCCCTTGCTCACTTTGCCACTGGATTCAAGCAAGCCTGGCTGATGACGGCTGGAATGCCAGAAACCGGTCCTAGGATGCTTGTTTCCGGTCCAGGGAAGACATGGCTTGGCAGTTCGGGCTGGACTGTTCCCATGAGGCACAGGGTCAGACTGATTTGCATATGGCCATGTCTGAACTGGGGTGGTGGAGTGAGCTAAAGAATGATGATGGATTAAACCCAGATCAGTTGACTGGGGGTGAGTGTTTGATTGGCTCAAGCGTTCCGTCCATCATCCCCTTTTGTATCGCTTTGTTCGCCCTAAGTTGGCGGGGTATGCCCAGACGTGGGTCCCTTGCTCACTTTGCCACTGGATTCAAGCAAGCCTGGCTGATGACGGCTGGAATGCCAGAAACCGGTCCTAGGATGCTTGTTTCCGGTCCAGGGAAGACATGGCTTGGCAGTTCGGGCTGGACTGTTCCCATGAGGCACAGGGTCAGACTGATTTGCATATGGCCATGTCTGAACTGGGGTGGTGGAGTGAGCTAAAGAATGATGATGGATTAAACCCAGATCAGTTGACTGGGGGTGAGTGTTTGATTGGCTCAAGCGTTCCGTCCATCATCCCCTTTTGTATCGCTTTGTTCGCCCTAAGTTGGCGGGGTATGCCCAGACGTGGGTCCCTTGCTCACTTTGCCACTGGATTCAAGCAAGCCTGGCTGATGACGGCTGGAATGCCAGAAACCGGTCCTAGGATGCTTGTTTCCGGTCCAGGGAAGACATGGCTTGGCAGTTCGGGCTGGACTGTTCCCATGAGGCACAGGGTCAGACTGATTTGCATATGGCCATGTCTGAACTGGGGTGGTGGAGTGAGCTAAAGAATGATGATGGATTAAACCCAGATCAGTTGACTGGGGGTGAGTGTTTGATTGGCTCAAGCGTTCCGTCCATCATCCCCTTTTGTATCGCTTTGTTCGCCCTAAGTTGGCGGGGTATGCCCAGACGTGGGTCCCTTGCTCACTTTGCCACTGGATTCAAGCAAGCCTGGCTGATGACGGCTGGAATGCCAGAAACCGGTCCTAGGATGCTTGTTTCCGGTCCAGGGAAGACATGGCTTGGCAGTTCGGGCTGGACTGTTCCCATGAGGCACAGGGTCAGACTGATTTGCATATGGCCATGTCTGAACTGGGGTGGTGGAGTGAGCTAAAGAATGATGATGGATTAAACCCAGATCAGTTGACTGGGGGTGAGTGTTTGATTGGCTCAAGCGTTCCGTCCATCATCCCCTTTTGTATCGCTTTGTTCGCCCTAAGTTGGCGGGGTATGCCCAGACGTGGGTCCCTTGCTCACTTTGCCACTGGATTCAAGCAAGCCTGGCTGATGACGGCTGGAATGCCAGAAACCGGTCCTAGGATGCTTGTTTCCGGTCCAGGGAAGACATGGCTTGGCAGTTCGGGCTGGACTGTTCCCATGAGGCACAGGGTCAGACTGATTTGCATATGGCCATGTCTGAACTGGGGTGGTGGAGTGAGCTAAAGAATGATGATGGATTAAACCCAGATCAGTTGACTGGGGGTGAGTGTTTGATTGGCTCAAACGTTCCGTCCATCATCCCCTTTTGTATCGCTTTGTTCGCCCTAAGTTGGCGGGGTATGCCCAGACGTGGGTCCCTTGCTCACTTTGCCACTGGATTCAAGCAAGCCTGGCTGATGACGGCTGGAATGCCAGAAACCGGTCCTAGGATGCTTGTTTCCGGTCCAGGGAAGACATGGCTTGGCAGTTCGGGCTGGACTGTTCCCATGAGGCACAGGGTCAGACTGATTTGCATATGGCCATGTCTGAACTGGGGTGGTGGAGTGAGCTAAAGAATGATGATGGATTAAACCCAGATCAGTTGACTGGGGGTGAGTGTTTGATTGGCTCAAGCGTTCCGTCCATCATCCCCTTTTGTATCGCTTTGTTCGCCCTAAGTTGGCGGGGTATGCCCAGACGTGGGTCCCTTGCTCACTTTGCCACTGGATTCAAGCAAGCCTGGCTGATGACGGCTGGAATGCCAGAAACCGGTCCTAGGATGCTTGTTTCCGGTCCAGGGAAGACATGGCTTGGCAGTTCGGGCTGGACTGTTCCCATGAGGCACAGGGTCAGACTGATTTGCATATGGCCATGTCTGAACTGGGGTGGTGGAGTGAGCTAAAGAATGATGATGGATTAAACCCAGATCAGTTGACTGGGGGTGAGTGTTTGATTGGCTCAAACGTTCCGTCCATCATCCCCTTTTGTATCGCTTTGTTCGCCCTAAGTTGGCGGGGTATGCCCAGACGTGGGTCCCTTGCTCACTTTGCCACTGGATTCAAGCAAGCCTGGCTGATGACGGCTGGAATGCCAGAAACCGGTCCTAGGATGCTTGTTTCCGGTCCAGGGAAGACATGGCTTGGCAGTTCGGGCTGGACTGTTCCCATGAGGCACAGGGTCAGACTGATTTGCATATGGCCATGTCTGAACTGGGGTGGTGGAGTGAGCTAAAGAATGATGATGGATTAAACCCAGATCAGTTGACTGGGGGTGAGTGTTTGATTGGCTCAAACGTTCCGTCCATCATCCCCTTTTGTATCGCTTTGTTCGCCCTAAGTTGGCGGGGGTATGCCCAGACGTGGGTCCCTTGCTCACTTTGCCACTGGATTCAAGCAAGCCTGGCTGATGACGGCTGGAATGCCAGAAACCGGTCCTAGGATGCTTGTTTCCGGTCCAGGGAAGACATGGCTTGGCAGTTCGGGCTGGACTGTTCCCATGAGGCACAGGGTCAGACTGATTTGCATATGGCCATGTCTGAACTGGGGTGGTGGAGTGAGCTAAAGAATGATGATGGATTAAACCCAGATCAGTTGACTGGGGGTGAGTGTTTGATTGGCTCAAGCGTTCCGTCCATCATCCCCTTTTGTATCGCTTTGTTCGCCCTAAGTTGGCAGGGGTATGCCCAGACGTGGGTCCCTTGCTCACTTTGCCACTGGATTCAAGCAAGCCTGGCTGATGACGGCTGGAATGCCAGAAACCGGTCCTAGGATGCTTGTTTCCGGTCCAGGGAAGACATGGCTTGGCAGTTCGGGCTGGACTGTTCCCATGAGGCACAGGGTCAGACTGATTTGCATATGGCCATGTCTGAACTGGGGTGGTGGAGTGAGCTAAAGAATGATGATGGATTAAACCCAGATCAGTTGACTGGGGGTGAGTGTTTGATTGGCTCAAGCGTTCCGTCCATCATCCCTTTTGTATCGAACTATTTGTGGAGGGCATGTGCTTCAATAAAAAAAATTAAAAGTAAAGCCCGGAACTGGTCTGCCATCTTGGAGCAGTAAAAAATGATAGAGTATTCAGAATACAATTCCAATATGGTGGTATGGTTTTGAAGCTTCAGCAGAGATGCCTAGTGCTCTGTATACAAAGGTTGTAGTCCAGCAGAAATGGCTCTTGTTATTCTCATTACTCAATTAGCCTTAATCTGCATTTGCAAGTTAGCTGCTGGAGATGAACCAAAGTAAACATCTCCTGAGGTCAGACTTCTCTGGATTCAGAGTAACATACATTATTCAAGCAAAATACTGTTACTCACCCTACATGACAACCCATATCCCAGAGGTTGTGTGCTAGGCAGAGCCAAACATTACCAACAAGGCTAATGGCTGAGAAGTGCTGATCACCAAAATGTATGTGTGCTGTTCTGAAGGGCTGAACTAGTATATGAATGATACTCTGCCTGATGAATAATTGAATTGGGATTACCTAAAGCCCATTTTCTCTAAACAATATTGTGTGTTTGTTAGAAATGGGTTGTAGGTTGACTGGGGTATGATCCCTAGTCAAGCAGCAACCACAATCCTACATCAGAGAACAGGTTTATCCAAAGGATCACAAGCCTTTCCCAAAGTACACCTACGCTCCCCCTGCGTTATGATCTTGGCAGGAAAGCACTGGTAGATCTAGCAAGATTATGCCCCATCCTCTATTGGCGTAGGATCTGGTGTACGCCAGAACTGGCCACTTTTGCAGAAGGTCTCAGAGATATAATGGAGGCTGATCGCTTCCATAAAATCAGCTGGCTGTGTGACATTAGAAGATCTCTAACCAGTATGGGAATGTCATCATTATGGGAAACCCCTAGCAGCATCCAGTTTCCATCAAAATATTTAATAAAGCAAAGCCATGGTCCTTGTGCACAAGTCCTTGAACGGGACAGGGCCGTCATATCTCAAAGAGAGAATCAGTTCCTATGTCCCCGCCGTACTCTTCGCTCCTCTTCGACTCATATGGCAAGGGTCCTTAAAATAAACCGTCTCCGTATGGGGGAGATCCTTTGCTTATCTTGGTCCCCTGGCCTGGAATAGGCTTCCTCCCTACTTGAGGTTGATAGATAGTCTAGAACTGTTCAAGAAGAAACTCAAAACTCACCTCTTTAACATCTAGGAACCCGCCTGCGTCTACCCCCCCTCTGCCAGCACCGGGACACTCCTTGGAGTAGCCGTGCGCTTTATAAATGGTTATAACATAACATAACAAGGTTTTGGGAACAGAATGTGCAAGATGCTTATAGAAAAAGTGATGGGTCAACGCTGACAGGGAAGGTTTTACAAATAAAATCACGCCCGACTGCTGAGAATTACTGGGATGTAATCTCTAAGCCGCTAGACCGCAAGCTGTATTTTCAGTTTAGAGTGGGATGCCTACCCCTGAAGATTCTTACTGCTAAATGGTTTGCTACTGACGACAATAAATGTCCAAACTGCACTGATATGGAAGAAACTTACTCTCATGTGCTGTTGTATGCCCAGTGTATGTTGCACCTCGTAAAGTATGGCTTGCACCGACTTGTAGGAATATGGGCACCAACTCATCAAGCATAGCCATGAGAATCGTTTGTACTGACCCATCACTTACTTATGTAGTACCAATGGCAAAATTTTTAAGACGGATGTGGACAATAAGATCTAAATTGCTCCCTGCAAACAATTGAATGTAGGATTATGTCATCTGTGATAATGTAGCATTTTAGGCCTGCTGGGACCTTTTTAACGCATCAAAAATTTATTTATTCTAACTTACAATAATATTATGTGTATGTTTTTAATTCAATTCATTTTTAAGTTTCTTATGTATTTTAACACACATTTCGATATATTGTTTTTATCCAATGAACTAGTTTTGTATAAGCCAATGCTTAAATTGTGAAATCAGATTTTTATGTACACAGCTTTTATGACACACTGTCGAATAAAGCTTATGTTGACTGATAAACATATATAATTTACTATTCCCACTCCAAACTACATTAACTCAGGGAAGGTGCTGGGCACTAAACTTATATAATTAACTATTCCCACGCCAAACTACATTAAATCAGGGAAGGTGCTGGAAACTAAACATATAGGGGCCGATTCCGATCTCGGCCGGTAGTGCTCCGAATCGGATTCGGATTTACCGGATCCGATTCGGAGCCTTGTTTCCCGACCGAATCGTACGCTGAGTCCGGCCGAGCGAGTACGATGCAAGCACCCGCGAAATCGCCGACCGACTCGAACGCGGCTTCAACACGCTCCGACCGACTCGCATGGACACGACTCGCACCGCGCAATGGAGACGTTTCCCGGCCGGGTAAGTACGATGCGCGCCGCGAGCAGTCCGATCGACTCGCGCCGTCCGGCTCGAAAAAGCTGTCGGAGCCGGACTTTGGGGGTCCGCGTCGGACCCCCTGTACGTGTAGGCGCGCGAGTCGCACACAGGGGGACCCATGGGTCCCCCTACCTGTGCAAGTACGCCGCGATGCGCATCGACGCGTACCTGCTGTAGGGGCGCCCTTGTCCGCCTCGCACCCATTGAGTCAATGGGAGCCCGCGTACGCGTTGTACGACCGGCTCCCATTGACTTCAATGGGAGTCCGACCGACTCGAGTCCGATGGCATGCGTGCGCATCGTACTCGTTCGGTCGGACTGCCAGAGTCCGATTCGGTCGGAAATCTCTCCGGCTCCGGCTCGGTCGGAGAGATTTCCGGCCCGAATCGGAATCGGCCCCATAGAATTCAATATTCCCACTCCAAACTACAATAACTCAGGGAAGGTGCTGGACACTAAACATATATAATTTACTATTCCCACTCCAAACTACATTAACACAGGGAAGGTGTTGGACACTAAACATATATCATTTACTATTCCCACCCCAAACTACATTAACACAGGGAAGGTGCTCGACACTAAACATAAATAATTCACTATTCCCACTCCAAACTACATTAACACAGGGAAGATGCTGGACACTAAACATATATAATTTACTATTCCCACTCCAAACTACATAACAAAAAATGTAACCTTTTTTGTAAAAACGCAATCCAATTTACTAAGTTTATAATTTTTAAAAATATAATCCAAATAAACAAATAAATTAATGTTTTCTAAAAATTCAATTTTAACTTTTAAAATTAATAATAAATACCAATCATCCCACCAGAATTTTAAAAAAATCTCAAACATTAAACTGTATAAACCCAAACATTCCTTCTAATTAAAAATTAAAAAAAAATCTTTTAATTTTTAATATTTCAAAAGATTTTTTTGAAATTTTCCACAAAAAAATCCACCCTTCTCCCATATAATCCCCAAAATTTATTTATTTTCATTTTTTAAATAAAAAAATTCAAAACACTCACTACCCTTGTTGTCCCCTATAAAAGCAACATCCCGCTACTAATATTTTCTTATTTTTTTTATAATTTTAAATTTTGTAATTATTTTTTTAAAATATTTCAAAACACTCCCCACCCTTATCCCCTAGAAACCCAACATCTAGCTCCTAATATTTTTGTTATTAATTTTGTCTCTTTCATTTTTTTATATTTTTATAAAATATTTTTAAAATTCCTGACCCATATCCCCTATAAACCCAACATCCCACTCCTAAAATAGTTTTTTTACATTTATTTAATATAATTTAATTTTTTTACATTTTTGTAAAATATTTTTTAAAACACTCCCCACCCTTACCCCTATAAACCAACATCCTGCTCCTAAAAATATATATTTTAATCTATTTAATCCAATTTTCTTTTTTTTTTTTTAATGAAAAAATATTTAAAAACACTCCCCACCCTTATCCCTATAAACGCAACATCCCGCCACAAAAAATATTTTTTAATATATTTAATATAATGTAATTGTTTCAGAAAAATATTTTAAAACACTCCCCACCCTGATCCCCTAGAAACCCAACATCCTGCTCCTCATTTTTTTTTAAATATACAATTTATTCAAACCAAAATTAATTACTGTAAAAAAATAAACAAATGAAACTACATTACATTTAAAAAATGATATTTTTCACAACGACATTTTCAACATCGATAATTTGAACATCGATATTTCAAACATCTAAACTCGATATTCTTGACATCGATATTACATACCACGATATTTTTAAATGACGATATTAAAAACACGATATTTATATACCACGATATTTTAAACTCGATATTCTGTCTTCATACCTTCAAAAGCACCACAGAAATGAATTAAATCAATTATTTTTTACAGTATGTGTCTAGTCCTATTAACTGCTTCATTGTGCTTCTGTAAAGATTTGCGGTATGCGTTGCTTATGTATCTCCCAACATTCCCAGTCTCGTCAGGTTTTCCTTATGGATTCTTGTGTGTGCATGCTTCTTTACTTTATCCAACAAATGCTTCATGTCTGTTACTCCTTTTTTGTCCAAGGAATGTCACCACCAAACAGCAAGCACGGAAAGCAGAACAGAGAATTTGCTGAAGTACACCCTGTAAGCCAATCATTTTTTGCGTACCAGGTGTTTGAGAATGTACGTTTGTAAGTCTTCCCTCTGTCTTGGGCACTTTGTTGTAGTTTTAGGTCAGGCTGGTTAGGTCCTAATCGTTTTACAGTTAGTTTGTCTTCAAGTCTCAGTCCAACGAATGGCCTAGCAGGTAGCTGCTCTACAGTATTCATGGTGCCTTACCAATATTAAAGTTACTTGTCAATAATCAAAGTACAATGTATAAGGTTTGGTGCAAAAACATCAAGTTTCTGTATAAATACAAATCTTCTGCCCCCTTTGCACAACATAACATGACTGTTAAAAATACAGCCTTATAGCCTGCTGCCTCTGTGTGCCATACTAGTTGCTGAAGGCCCTGAAGCAGACATATTTTGTGTGACGGGTGGGCGCCTATAACAAGGCAAGGGAGAGGGCCTTTAACAACTGGTATAGCCCGAGGCAGATGGGCTATAAAGCTATTATGCAAAACACACAAGATGATGGATGGAATGCTGCACATTGGCAAACATTCACCCCCAGTTATAGATCTGGGTTTAATCCATCGTTATTTTGCTTCACCACGCCACCCCAGTTCAGACATAGCCATATGCAAATCAGTCTTGACCCTGTGCCTCATGGGAACAGTCCAGACCGAACTGCCAAGCCATGTCTTCCCTGGACCGGAATCAAGCATCCTAGGACCGGTTTCAGGCTATCAGCCTTCATCAGCCAGGATAGCTTGACTCCAGTGGCGTAGTGAGCACGGGACCCACGTCTGGGCATACCCTTCCCACTTAGGGCGAAATGCAAAACACACAAGATGATGGACGGAATGCTGCACATTGGCAAACATTCACCCCCAGTCATAGATCTGGGTTTAATCCATCGTTATTTTGCTTCACCACGCCACCCCAGTTCAGACATAGCCATATGCAAATCAGTCTTGACCCTGTGCCTCATGGGAACAGTCCAGAACGAACTGCCAAGCCATGTCTTCCCTGGACCGGAATCAAGCATCCTAGGACCGGTTTCAGGCTATCAGCCTTCATAAGCCAGGATAGCTTGACTCCAGTGGCGTAGTGAGCACAGGACCCACGTCTGGGCATACCCTTCCCACTTAGGGCGAAATGCAAAACACACAAGATGATGGACGGAATGCTGCACATTGGCAAACATTCACCCCCAGTCATAGATCTGGGTTTAATCCATCGTTATTTTGCTTCACCACGCCACCCCAGTTCAGACATAGCCATATGCAAATCAGTCTTGACCCTGTGCCTCATGGGAACAGTCCAGACCGAACTGCCAAGCCATGTCTTCCCTGGACCGGAATCAAGCATCCTAGGACCGGTTTCAGGCTATCAGCCTTCATCAGCCAGGATAGCTTGACTCCAGTGGCGTAGTGAGCACGAGACCCACGTCTGGGCATACCCTTCCCACTTAGGGCGAAATGCAAAACACACAAGATGATGGACGGAATGCTGCACATTGGCAAACATTCACCCCCAGTCTAAAGCTATTATTACATTCCTTCCACTGAGGGTTTTTAAACTAAAAAGGGAGGAAAAGAAAAAAAAACTTTGGGAAGTTGAAGCTGAAAGCTCACACCTGCCATTATAATCCTTGAACCACTTTATTGTTTTCAGTGGAACTCACAACATTCCAATACATCTTTTAATACTGATTACCCACTTCCATGCCTCAAATTGATACTGATGATTGTGCACCCACCCCACCCAGCATGTAGACCGCATATATAGCCTTTAACTACCATGTAAAAAAATATATATCATCAGTTTCCTTACCTTAAACATTGACGTTGTTTTGTGGGGGTGCAAGAGCAGCAAAGAAGGTTGGGTTCTGTACAGGACCCTTTTGTTGTTTGCATCACACTGCCTTTACCAGATGCTGAAAAGAAAAATATAACATAATTAGTAGTAGTGGCAAGCAAACACATAAATTAGAAACACTATGGGGCCGATTCCGATTCGGGCCGGAAATCTCTCCGACCGAGCCGGACCCGGAGAGATTTCCGACCGAATCGGACCCGTGCAGTCCGACCGAACGAGTACGATGCGTCCGTATGTTATCGGACACGAGTCGGTCGGACTCCCATTGAAGTCAATGGGAGCCGGTCGTACAACGCGTACGCGGGCTCCCATTGCCTCAATGGGTGCGAGGCGGACAAGGGCGCCCCTACAGCGAGTACGCCGCGAGCGCTCGCGGCGTACACGCACAGGTAGGGGGACCCTTGGGTCCCCCTGTGTGCGCCTCGCACGGGTACGCGTACAGGGGGTCCAACACGGACCCCCAAAGTACGGCCCCGACAGCGAGTTCGAGTCGGACGGCGCGAGTCGGTCGGAGCGGTCGAGGTGCGCATCGTACTTACCCGGCCGGAAAACGTCTCCATTGCGCGGTGCGAATCGTGTCCGACCGAGTCGGTCGGAGCGGTTCGAGTCCGAGCGAGTCGGTCGGAGCTGTCGGGACGCCCGGACGAGTCGGTCGGCGAGCTCGCATCGTACTCGCTCGGCCGGACCACGCGTACGGTTCGGTCGGGAAACAGGCTTTCGCATGGCTTTTTTCCCGACCGAATGGTATTGGGTGCGCCTCCGACCGAGATCGGAATCGGCCCCTTATTCTTTGTAATTTTCACAAACCCTTTGATTTCAGTCAGTCATGCAACATTAGCGCCACTCTTAAAATTGTTCCAGCAGCACTGCAGCCTTCAATCATGGCAGATCACACCACAGACCTTCACCCAATGGCTGCGCACGCACTTCCACATGCTGGAAGTGGGCCTAGGGTGCTAATGATAACCACCAGGGATAGCTTAAGGATCTTGGGACTCTGGACCAAATGTATTTAGGGGGCCCCAGGTCCCTGGTAGGAACAGCTTTGAATACATGATCCAGTTTCAGCTGTTTCATGCCCTCTTTGACCAGGTCACTGACAGTGCATAGCCACTCCTCCAAAATTGTAAGGGCCGATTGCGATGCCGTTTGGAAATCATTCCGACCAAGGATCTGATTCTGATGCGGTTAGGAAGGACTGCTAACAGCATTTGCTCCATCCAAATCGGATCGGGAACATGTCTTTCCGACCGACTCGGAAAGGTTTCCGACCAACCAAGTATGATGCAAGTTATGCGTTAGGAATATCCCAATCCGAACCCGATGGCATTTGGAATGACCGAGCCTTACGGAGCAGAATCCTACGTGTCTCTGATTTGGTCGGAAACCATTCCCAAACCCATTCGGTCGGGAAGCTTTCCAAACTGCATCAGAATCGGGCCCTAAATCGGTTTGGGACTGGTTTCTGACCGACTCGGATTGGGAGAGTCCGACCGACCGAGTACTATGCATCCGGATGCTTCCAGATACGATTCGGTCGGACTCCCATTGACTTCAATGGGAGCCCATGTTTCGACCGAATGCATAGGCTCCCATTGAAGAAAGGGGTGGCTGGGGAAAATCGGGCACTCTGTGGCGGGCACCCCATGGTGTCTGCCACACTGTGCATGGCTGGTAAGGGGGGACCCATTGGTACCCCCACGGGCCCGATTGGGAAGGCTCCGGGTGCAGGGGGGGCCTGCTACGGGCTCCCAAAGTCTGATTCCGACTGCTGATTCGAGTCGGATGGAGCGATTCGGAAAGGCTGTCCGAATCCAGCATCATCATCGGTCATTCGGAAACGCAGCCCGTAGAGACATACGAGTCTGCTCGGTACGGCCCGGTTATTCCAAATGCCGTTGCGTTCGGATTGGGATATTCCTAACGCCTAACTCGCATCGTACTCGGTCAGTCGGAAACCTTTCTGATTCGGTCGGAAAGACACGATCCCGATCCGTTTCAGAGCAAATGCTGCTGGGAAGTCTTCCTACCCGCATGGGAATAGGCCCCTAAGTGTGTTTACATCTATATAATATTCATGGATAGTGACGACGTGTGTTTTCAATAATGCAACACAACAGCAGCTCACTAATATTAATGCAAATAATCTCTGTGTGACGCCCTCCCATTTCTCATATGCGTGAGGTACTGCTATCTGATCTGAAAGTACCTTTTTAAGGATGTTGCATGAAACTTAAACTAAACAACATTTCTCTGCAAAATGTCTGTAATAGACTAGTCTCCCACATCACCCACATAAAAAATAAATGTCAGGAAAATGATATTCAAAAAATTCTGTTTGAAGGTCGTCAGAGCAAGACTGCAGAATAGAGCTGGCAAACTCTCTGCGCACCTCTCTCTGAGAAGCATACACGCTGCGTGCCAGCAGGGCCTAGCTTCAGAAACATTTCTATCTACAAGAAATGTCATTTTTTTTTAAACTGGGTCAACTTATGGACTTCTGTGTAGTTGACAAAACACATGCCAGCTTTGTCATTACAAACTGTGTTGTGGCATGAAAGATGCTGGCACGGGTTCAAGGCAAGCCGGTGCCTGCCAGAACATGTCAACTCAAAGCTGACAAGTTAGCCCAATACAAGCAGAAGCAGAAGTCAGACACTCCCAAAATGCACAAATTGTATTAGAGACATGCAAGAGAGAGAGGGTAACAGATAGCTATAGAGAGATAAGGGGAGAGGCACAGAGGGAGAAACCGAGAGGGGGAGGGAGGGAGAAACATATAGAGGAAGTTGAAGTAAAGAGAGTGATGCAAAGAAAGAGAGGGGGAGATAGACGGAGAGAGTGAGAGAGGCAGTGAGAGAGAGTAGAGAGTGAGATTGTTGGACTAGAAAATTATGCTTTCACATTGTTTTACGTAAATTAGCATTCGCAGCACCATTTTGTGTATAGGCGCCATCTTTGTATCATGATCAAAACCAATCCTTTATCATTTCCGAGAAACGGCCTTCTCTTCGGAGCTGAGTCTTGTTACACTAATGAATGCACTGTTCTTATTAGCGCATACCTTTCCTTAGATGTAAGCCTTCTCCCACTTGTCTAGTGGTGGGCACAGGCAGAGTGACCTTGAATAGTAGATAATGTGTGCCCGGCCTTAGAATCGAAACTTACTCCTTTGTAATTTACTGTCGAGCTGCATCTCTCTGGAAAATTCCATGGTGGGCGTGCTTTCATTGGTTTCGAAATGTACATAATGTAGCGTTATGCTTGCTGATGTCAGTCCCTCTGCAGCACTCCTAAGCGACTGGGCAGATTGGGCTCCGCTCTGAGTGTACTCCCAATAAACTGTTATTGGTTTGTATTCTTCACTGTCTGACCGACTCTTCATTGTAGTGGAAGGCCGAGAGGTGGTCATTAGTGACCCGAGTGACCCGAATCGGGCCACTTCCTTCAAGATAGAGAAAGTGCGAGCGAGAGGTATAGAGTACGAAAGAGAGTGTTAGAGAGATGGGTGTGGAGGCCCTCATCTTTACACGAGCACCATTTATATCGCACGTGCCACAGCCACATTCAACAAAGGAGGTAGGAACAGAATTCCGATTCGAGTTTCCCGCTATATAAGTCACTCTGCACTTCATAGAGTGTTATAATGACATATATATATAGCGGGAACGCAGACTGACTGGTGCAGACACTCAAATGTTTCTGAAGCTCGGCCCTGCCATGCACCTCTGCAGCAAATGCAGCTGTGTGCAAGCAGGGCAGACCTAGTTTCAAAACATTTCTGAGTGTCTGCACCAGTCAGTCTGCATTTCCGCTATATAAACATTAACACTCTTTGAAGTGCATAGTCACTCTGCACTTCAAAGAGTGTTAATGTTTATATAGCTGGAGCGCGATAGTTTAAGAGCTATGGGTGGCTGACTTTGTCATGAGCGCAGTCCTTCATGAGCGTGTGGACTTTGCAAAGTTCATAATCGTACGTCGTAAGGAACATACTTTTTTGTTAAGCATGGCCGCCGGCCGGGGAGATTAAGATTTTATTTTATTAAGATCACTGATTTGCTAATTATGTCTGGCCTTAATAATATATTTAGACAAATGTAAACAGGTCAAACCTGGTTTCCTCAGGTGAACCATGTTCGAGTCTCGGCGTCGATGGCTCAACATTTTATTGTGCGACGTAGTGTGCAGCAGGGTTCATGGCCCATGAACCCTGCTGCACACTACGTCGCACGATAACATTTTGAGCCATCGGAATCATGGCCGTAATGCTGGCCAGAGCACAGCTGAGCTGCTGACTTTGGAGGGGGGTGTGTGTGCGACGTGTGTGCACTGCAGTCATGGCTGTAATGGCCAGAGCAGAGCAGAGCTGCCAACTTTGGAGGCACCAAATTCGGCAGCTCTCTTCTGACCATTACGGCCATGACTGCTGTGCACACACCATCGCTAGCATGTCTCATCAACATGATATACAAAAAATAAAATACATAAATGATACTAACTCAGAGTAGGTCGGACATCCATCGACATTCACATTACCCAGGTGCCTGCAGGCTGCCAATAAAGTAGTGACGCACACTACAGGAGTGTGCACGAGGCACAAATGTCCTACCCCATAGCGTTCCCCTCAGTCTCCCGAGTAAAATGATACCTCACTTGTGTGGGTGTACAATGCAGAATTGGCTAAAAATGTTTTTTTTTTTTTAATGTAGCGCTTAGAATTCTTGGTGCTATATCCTTAATCCCTATGTTTTGGGCTCTTCCCAGTCACAGGCCTTTGGCCCACCCACACAAGTGAGGTATCATTGTACTCGGGAGAACAAGGGGCACGCTGGGTGGTAGGACATTTGTGCCGGCATGGTGATCCCATGCAAAAATTAAAGGAAAAAGTGATTTTTTCAGCTAAATTTGAGGTTTGCAGGGGATTCTGGGTAGGGAAACGTTGGTCTATCCACGCAAGCCATACCTCATTGGACTCCCCAGGGTGTCTAGTTTTCAGAAATGTGTGGGTTGGGTAGGTTTCCCTAGATGGTGGCGAGGCTGGGGCCAAAAAACCAGGTGCCCTCCCCAAAACCAGGTAGTTTTGTTATAGGTAATTTTGAAGTCTCCACAGTACAATTTGGGCCATTTCCTGTTGCAGCCACTATGCCTACCCACGCGAGTGAGGTACCATTTTTATCGGGAGACCTGGGGGAACGCTGGGTGGTTGGAAATTTGTGGATCTACGCAGATTCCAGAACTTTCCCACACAGAAACTTGAGAAAAAAGTGATTTTTTTCAGCTAAATTTGGTTTGCAGGGGATTCTGGGTAGGAAAACGTTGACCCACGTAAGCCATACCTTGCTGGACTCCCCAGGGTGTCTAGTTTTCAGAAATGTGTGGGTTTGGTAGATTTCCCAAGATGGCCGCCGAGCCTGGGGCCAAAAACCCAGGTGAGTCCCCTTGGAAAACCAGGTTGTTTTGTGATAGGTCATTTTGATGTCTCCTCAATAAGTTTTGGGCCCTTGCCTATCGCGGGTACTTGGGGCACCCACATGAGTGAGGTACCATTTTTATCGAGAGACCTGGGGGAACGCTGGGTGGTAGGAAATTTGTGGATCTTCGCAGATTCCAGAACTTTCCACCACAGAAATGGGACGAAAATGTGTTTTTTTGTACACATTTTGAGGTTTGCAAGGGATTCTGGGTAACAGAACCTGGTGAAAGCCAGACAAGTCACCCCATCCTAAATTCCCCTGGGTGTGTAGTTTTCAAAAATGTATAGGTTTGCTAGGTTTCCCTTGGTGCCGGCAGAGCTAGGGTTCAAAATCTACAGCTAGGCACTTTGCAAAAAAAGGGTCTGTTTTCACTGTGAAAAAGTGGTGTGTCCACGTTGCGTTTTGGGCCGTTTCCTGTCGCAGGCACTAGGCTTACCCACACAAGTGAGGTACCATTTTTCTTGGAAGACTTTGGGGAATGCGTAGTGGGTGGAATTTTGTGAATCCACGCAGATTCCAGAACTTTCCACCACAGAAATGTGAGAAAAATGTGTTTTTTTGGACAAAGTTTGAGGTCTGCAAGGGATTCTGGGTAACAGAACCTGGTGAGAGCCAGACAAGTCACCCAATCCTGGATTTCCCTGGGTGTCTAGTTTTAAAAAATGTATAGGTTTGCTAGGTTTCCCTAGGTGCCGGCAGAGCTAGAGTTCAAAATCTACAGCTAGGCACTTTGCAAAAAAAGGGTCCGTTTTCACTGTGAAAATGTGGTGTGTCCACGTTGTGTTTTGGGCTGTTTCCTGTCGCAGACACTAGGCCTACCGACACAAGTGAGGTACCATTTTTCTTGGAAGACTTCGGGGAATGCAGGGCAGGTGGAATTTTGTGGATCCACGCAGATTCCAGAACTTTCCACCACAGAAATGTGAGGAAAATGTTTTTTTTGGACAAATGTTGAGGTTTGCAAGGGATTCTGGGTAACAGAACCTGGTGAAAGCCAGACAAGTCACCCCATCCTGGATTCCTCTGGGTGTCTAGTTTTTAAAAATGTGTAGGTTTGCTAGGTTTCCCTAGGTGTCGGCAGAGCTAGGGTTCAAAATCTACAGCTAGGCACTTTGCAAAAAAAGGGTCCGTTTTCACTGTGAAAATGTGGTGTGCCCACGTTGCGTTTTGGGCCATTTCCTGTTGCTGGCAATAGGCCTACCCACACAAGTGAGGTGCCATTTTTCTTGGAAGACTTTGGGGAATGCGGGGCGGGTAGAATTTTGTGGATACACGCACATTCCAGAACTTTCCACCACAGAAATGTGAGGAAAATGTGTTTTTTTTGACAGATTTTGAGGTTCACAAGGGATTCTGGGTAATAGAACCTGGTGAGAGCCTGACAAGTCACCCCCATCCTGGATTCCCCTGAGTGTCTAGTTTTCAAAAATGTATAGGCTTGCTAGGTTTCCTCAGGTGCCCGCAGAGCTAGGATTCAAAATCTACAGCTAGGCACTTTGCAAAAAAAGGGTCAGTTTTAACTGTGAAAATGTGGTGTGTCCACGTTGCGTTTTGGGCCGTTTCCTGTTGCGGGCACTAGGCCTACCCACACAAGTGAGGTACCATTTTTCTTGGAAGACTTTGGGGAATGCGGGGTGGGTCGAATTTTGTGGATTCACGTAGATTCCAGAACTTTCCACCACAGAAATGTGAGGAAAATGGTTTTTTTGGACAAATGTTGAGGTTTGCAAGGGATTCTGGGTAACAGAACCTGGTGAAAGCCAGACAAGTCACCCCATCCTGGCTTCCTCTGGGTGTCTAGTTTTAAAAAATGTGTAGGTTTGCTAGGTTTCCCTAGGTGTCGGCAGAGCTAGGGTTCAAAATCTACAGCTAGGCACTTTGCAAAAAAAGGGTCCGTTTTCACTGTGAAAATGTGGTGTGCCCACGTTGCGTTTTGGGCCATTTCCTGTTGCTGGCAATAGGCCTACCCACACAAGTGAGGTGCCATTTTTCTTGAAAGACTTTGGGGAATGCGGGGCGGGTAGAATTTTGTGGATACACGCAGATTCCAGAACTTTCCACCACAGAAATGTGAGGAAAATGTGTTTTTTTGACAGATTTTGAGGTTCACAAGGGATTCTGGGTAATAGAACCTGGTGAGAGCCTGACAAGTCACCCCATCCTGGATTCCCCTGGGTGTCTAGTTTTCAAAAATGTATAGGCTTGCTAGGTTTCCTCAGGTGCCCGCAGAGCTAGGATTCAAAATCTACAGCTAGGCACTTTGCAAAAAAAGGGTCAGTTTTAACTGTGAAAATGTGGTGTGTCCACATTGCGTTTTGGGCCGTTTCCTGTTGCGGGCACTAGGCCTACCCACACAAGTGAGGTACCATTTTTCTTGGAAGACTTTGGGGAATGCGGGGTGGGTCGAATTTTGTGGATTCACGTAGATTCCAGAACTTTCCACCACAGAAATGTGAGGAAAATGTGTTTTTTTGGACACATTTTGAGGTTTGCAAGGGATTCTGGGTAACAGAACCTGGTGAGAGCCAGACAAGTCACCACATCCTAGATTCCCCTGGGTGTCTAGTTTTCAAAAATTTATAGGTTTTCTAGGTTTCCCTAGGTGCCGGCAGAGCTAGGGTTCAAAATCTACAGCAAGGCACTTTGCTAAAAAAGGGTCCGTTTTCACTATAAAAATGTGGTGTGTCCACGTTGCGTTTTGGGCCGTTTCCTGTTGCGTGCACTAGGCCTACCCACACAAGTGAGGTACCATATTTCTTGAAAGACTTTTGGGAATGCGGGGTGGGTGGAATGTTGTGGATCCATACAGATTCCAGATCTTTCCACAACAGAAATGTAAAGGAAAATGTGTTTTTTTTTACACATTTTGAAATTTGCAAGGGATTCTGGGTAACAGAACATGGTGAGAGCCAGACAAGTTCCCCTGGGTGTCTAGTTTTCAAAAATGTATAGGTTTGCTAGGTTTCCCTAGGTGCTGGCAGAGCTAAGGTTCAAAATCTACAGCCAGGCACTTTGCAAAAAAAGGGTCAGTTTTCACTGTGGAAATGTGGTGTGTCCACGTTACGTTTTGGGCTGTTTCCTGTCGCGGGCACTAGGCCTACCCACACAAGTGAGGTACCATTTTTCTATGAAGACTTTGGGGAATGTGGGGTGGGTGGAATTTTGTGGATCCACGCAGATTCCAGAACTTTCCACCACAGAAATGTGAGGAAAATGTGTTTTTGTTTTACAAAGTTTGAGGTTTGCAAGGGATTCTGGGTAACAGAACCTGGTGAGAGCCAGACAAGTCACCCCATCCTGGATTCCCCTGGGTGTCTAGTTTTAAAAAATGTATAGGTTTGCTAGGTTTCCCTAGGTGCCGGCAGAGCTAGGGTTCAAAATCAACAGCTAGGCACTTTGCAAAAAAGGGTCCGTTTTCACTGTGAAAATGTGGTGTGTCCACGTTGCGTTTTGGGCCGTTTCCTGTCGCGGCCACTACACCTACCCACACAAGTGAGGTATCATTTTTATTGGGAGACCTAGGGGAACCCAAAATTGTGGAGCAACTGTTATTACCTATTGACTTTCAATGCATTTCTTCCTTCCAAATGTAAGACAATGTGTAAAAAAGAAGTCACTTTGAAAAATGACCTACAATTTACATGCTGGTATGGGTACCCACAATTTCGGAGATGTGCAAATAGCTACTGTTTCTAAACTCTATATTTTGTTCCCATTTCAGAAATACATAGGTGAATTTCATACCGATTTTTCCCTGCTTGTATTTTTCCAAATGAATTGCTATATACCCGGTACAAAATAAAAAAACATTGCAAGATGCTGCTCAGTTATTGGCTCTGGGTTCGTCGGGTTCTTAGTGAACCTACATGTACTACATATCCCCACAACTAGAAGGGTCCAGAGGATGTAACGGTATATTGCTTTCAAACATCTGTCCTACTTAGTAGAAGTTACAGGTGAAAACGTTGGCACAAATGGCTGTTTTTTTTAACTCATTTTCAATTGTTTCTATTTTCAACTGTTAGTTTCTATACAAAAAACTTGAAGGATCTACACAAATGACCCCTTTCTGAATTCAAAATTGTGTCTACTTTTCAGAAATTTATATCTTTTCAGGATCCATCATCGCTTTCATACCCATTTTTACCATTAACTGGAAGGAGGTTGAAAGCACAAAAAATAGCAAAAATAGGCCATGCCCCATAAAAATGCCAAAACTGTGTAAAATTTTTTGGTTTTCTGACAAAAGTCTGCTTGTCCCTGAAATCTGGGAAGATGGTGATTTCAGCACTACAGCCCCTTTGTTGATACCATTTGCAGGGAAAAAACCAGCTGCTTTCATCTGTAGCCCTTTTTCCCATTTTTCCAAAAAATAACAACATTTAGCTGTATTTTGGCTAATTTCTGGGTCCCCTCCATGGGAATCCACAAACCCTGGGTACCTTTAGAATCCCTGTGATGTTGGAAAAAAAGGACGCAAATTTGGCATGGATACCTTATGTGGTCAAAAAGTTACAGGTTCCTAAGCACAAACTACCCCAAATAGCCAAAAAAAAGGCTTAGCACAGGGGGGGAAAAGGCCTAGCAGCGAAGGGGTTAACTCAGCAGTTACTCAGTAGATAGATACAAGCCCGGCTATAATGTGTTATTGAAGGAAAATACATTTATATCCAAACAAGGATTGGCAAAGCCAGTAGGTATGGCTTCAATGAGCTACAGTCTGTGACATGCACAAATATGCACAGACTTTTGGTGTTTTGACTTGGTGGAGCATGTCTCTTTCTGTGTCTCCTACATCAGTGCCCTATCTTGTGGTGCCATGCAGCAGGCTGCACAGTTTTACAGTAGATTTGCACATACCTTTGTTTACATGCCTGAGCACTTTAAAACCAGAGATATTTACCCAGCTGCCAGGTAAATATTGACATTTTTCTGCTATTTATTCGGCAGCTGGCTAAATAGTAGAATTTGCTTATGGTTTGGCCAGAGGACTTGAAAAAAAGCAGCGGAACTTCACTCTTAACTAGTAGAGATTCTGCACTGTTTGGCCAAATGGCTGTGCAAATGCCAAAAAAGCAAAAAAGTCTCTATTTTCCCGGATGCTGGCTAAACAGAAGAGATTCTGCACTGTGTGGCTGGCAGTCTTACAAGCAGCAGAAAAATGTCAATATTTACCGGGCTGCTGTCTGAATAGTGAGATTCTGTGCTATTCGGTTAGCAGCCATAGAAATAGCAGAAAAACTTCACCATTTACCCAGCAGCTATTTAAACAGAAGAGATTCCACACTGTTTGGCCGGCAGCTATGCAAATAGCAGAAAAACTTCACTAATTACCTGGTCACTGTCTAAATAGTAAAGATTCTGCACTGTTTGGCCAGCAGTTTTTTGCAAAACATCTCCCTTTCCTCCGAGGGGTCTACATCCTGTCCTAAGGAGACCCCTTCCCATTTGAAAATTAGTTAGTACCCCAACTTGGCGGTTGGTAGCTCCTCAGTGGTTTGCGACACCAACTGCAGTCACACTCAATCAATAAATTCCTTTCTGAATTGGAAAGAGGATGTAGGAAACCCTTTTCATGAACCCTCCTATTTTCAATTCAGAAAGAATCACAAAAGTCTTTTTACTAGTGATGGAGCAAGGTTTCATAAATGAAACTTGCTTGTATTCAATCCTCCTCACAGTATTAATTTATTAAACTTGTATTGTTAATACTAACCTTTGCATTCACGACACAAAAGAAAGGGATGCTTGCCTATGTGTTTTACTAATGAATAACGCTTGTTTGTAATTCAAAATGGCCGCTATGCGCGGGAAAGCTCAATGCGCATGTCGCAACCATATCACATGGTGTGACGTCTTTCTTTGCTTGGTGGGAAACTTATGCTTCTGCGCAGTGTGCATTAAAATGGCTGCTTGATGTTTTCACATGCTTCAGCTTGCTCTCATGTCATTACTAAATTGTCGTTTCCTAACGCTACTAACGCGGGTTAGAATATATAATTAAATGGGAATAGAATAGAAAAAGTGGGTATACAGTGAAACATTTTATTTGTGATTCTAATATTTTCTTCTTGCACTTTTATTAGTTCGTAAACTTGGGCCTGGGTTGGTGTTCTCAAACTCGAGAGGCAACTGGTTCTGCGCATGTGTCCTGTGTGCCTGCCAAATGAAGTCAACCTGGACGAAGTCCAAGGCCGTAACCTGATGGCCGAAGATGTTGTACTAGTGCTTTCCTGTCACACATCGATACAATGTTTATGAAAATTGGTTTACATTTGTCATGAGACGGGTGGGAAATAAAGCGAATGTATTAATTTGAAGGGGTGGGAATGTAAAGACAATAGGCTTTACAATTTAAGCCAAATTGATATGGTGCGAGAATCCACCCCCTGTCCCTGTCCAATCAGAAGTAGCGGTCCCATATTTTAGTAACATTAAGGGGAGGTATATGGGCGTAGAAGGGTATAATAGAATATATCATTAGTTAATTAGTCAGATCAAGATTCCATGAGAGCATGCGTTCATGAAGAACAGGCGTCCATGCTGCCAGAGCGCGCTTAGCTCCAGACCGCCAAGCTGACCGATTGCAGACCGAGTCCCTGTCCAGAAGAGGTCCTGAGGAGGGGGCGGTGGAGTCCATTAGAAGGAAGGCACGGGAGAATCGAGGAGAAGCCGAGTATCAGAGAGGGGAACGACGCAGGCGTCGTTGTAGAGAGGTCACCGGTCCTGTCCTGATCCTGGAGGAGGTCTTTGCTCTTCATCCTTCCTGGGTCCTATTCTTTCACTCCTTGGCTAAGGGGTTTGGTTCTCGCACTTAGGTAAATATAATGCAACCTTTAGTTGCGCTGCTGTCTCTATCTTCTCCTTTTCTTTAAACACCGTCATTGATTAGCAATAATCATTTCTATGCTTAATCTTGGGTATTGCGATTAAGTACCATGTGGCTCTGTATTTTACTCTGCTAAATCTTTAGATAAACATTTTAAAACTTCCTGACTCAGTGGTTATTTCAGGATTATGTACTATAATGAATGTCACTCATTTTAAATTTCCCAATTAGCAAAGGATTCATTGGTAAGTCATTACTCTTCAATCAGAAGGTAATTGGTAGCAGGGATTTTGATAGAGAGTAACAACTGATAAAACCCAGCGTAAGTATTAGCGTAGTATGAATGTATGGGCCCAAGTGAGTATCTAGTGTATGAATGCTGTTTGCTAATATTGCGCTGGATCAGTTTTCTGGTTATCAGAGGATGGTTACTTTTGTTAATTGGGTAATGAGAATTTTATTTGTATTTTTATGAACTAACATCCGCTTAAATTTTGAGTTTTGTTTTATGTTGTCCAGAATACCCCGGGGTAAAAGGAATAGCGGATGGTAAGTGGAAGCCATACTGCAGTGAGGTTATCTGTCAGGCAGAATTAGTACTGAAAAGTTAAGCAGGACTTTCAGTACTCGTTAGGGATTCTATACGTGTGAGTAATAGCAAAGAGTACGCTGGTGAAAATTTGATGTTATATCACCTAGAAAGGGTAACATTGGAGAAGTAACAGGTACTGCTGGAGCTTGTGTGAAGAGTAGACGGAAGTGTTTTACTCGTAGTGTATGTTTAGTAAACGGAAAGGTTTTACTAAGTGTGAGAGAAAAACTATCTTTTCTATTTTAGAGAAACTGGCACGATAGCAAATGTTTTATGTTGTTACTGAAATTAAGAATTGTAGAGAAAATAAGTTTGCGTAAATTTTTGTAAAGGGAGGGTCAGTTGCCGGAGAGGGAGCTGACGTCACTAAACGCCACGCTGAGATTGGTTGAATCAGCGGGTGTGGAAAGACCCTTGTAAAGGAAGGGTTAGTAGTCAGGAGTAGTACTGACGTCACAGGTGCCGCGCTGGGATTGGTTGAACCAGCAAGGACAGGAAAGAGCAGATTGTAAAGGAGGGGTTGACAGCTAAACGTCACCAAAAGGCCGCGCAAGGATTGGTTCAGAAATAAAAGTTAGCAGAGACTTGATTGGTTGATATTTTAGAAGCTAAAATCTTAGTGGATAAAGATTGCATGTTGAAACGCGATCCGACTTTAACAGGAACTCGTCCGGATAGGAGATTTCTAGGTTTTACAGAATATCATTTTGTACACCGAAGATTAGATAGAATGTATGGAGAGAAGAGAAAAATGTCCTTTCTGAAAAAGATTAAGAACTATTTTAAAAAGGATAAACCACTCAAAACTAGAGAAGGAATTATTATTCCACCAGCTAAAACGCCCGCTTCATTCATGATGATGGAGAGAGGTTATCATACTTGTGTATGGATGTAGAATTGGATAGAATATACCAAAAATGATGGAATACTAGCATTTCCCGAGAATGGCACGTTCAATGGGCGAATTCTTCAGAATTTGAGATTGAGGATCAATGACTTAGAACCCAGACCTAGATTAACTCAGTACGAAGCTCTAGAAGAATGGGAAACCGAGGCATTTGAGCGGGATAGATCTAGAAGTAATAGGAGTTATCCAGGATTTTTTCCCCGATATCTACGTGAGTCTAGGGACGGTCAGATGAAACAATGGAGAAGGGCAATGATTACAGAAGGATTATATCCATTGTTCTCAGCAGAGGAGAAATTAGGAAGTAAGTGCACAGAAAAGACAAAACATTTAATGAGAAATGAGGAGTCTGAAGATGAATTTATGGAGGAAATGTTAAGAAATCCCCCACCATATCAGAAAGGGACAAGTGGATGCACCCCAAGTGCACCACCAAAAACTCCATTAGTGCCACAGATAATGCATGAATTCACCCCTAGTAGAATACTTCATGACAAAGAAAAAGAAGCCCTAGAAAAGACCAGAACAGAATTAATACAGAAAATAGCTCAGATAAAAGTACATCCTGATTCATTGACCATACCTGTAACAATTGGTCCAGTAGTTCCATTATATGGTACTCAGGGAAGCTGTCCTCCACCGATACTTACACCTACTCCTGTGAATAATCCCAAACCTGAAGCTCCAGTTATAATTGAGGATCAATTTAGTGACTGTGAATCCACAATATCACTTATGGACTTGCCTATTCGAGGTTCTGTAAATAGTACTCCAAGAAAAGATGTACCTGGATGTTCAAAAGATGTAAGTTTAGTAACTTCATCGGGAGCAAAAAGTGCTACCATAGTAACACCTGAAGATCTAGAAAGATGGGTGCAAGGGTCAGTTAAACAGTGCACACCTCCGAAAATAATGGACATTCATAAATTAAAAGTCGAATTAGAAGAAATAATAGCAGGAAATGTAGGACTAGAACGCTTAAATACCTATGATGAAGAAGAATTATTGTTTCTGTGCAGGAGTATCACCAGAAATGTAAGGTTATTTCATGAAAAATTATCCAATTTAGCACTACAGATGGGAATAGAAATAGTGAGATCAAAGGTACTACAGAAACCCTATAGAGCAGAATTTTCAGACAAAGATTTAGAAAATATGAATGCCTCTGGAAGAAGATTACAAATAAGAGAATTAATGTTTGTTTTGCAAAAATGGGGAGACCTAGATAAATGGAAAACTAGGTGGGCCAAGAAAAAGGAAGAAGCACGAACAAGTAGAACAGCATCAGAATATGTGATGAAGGAAACAGGGAAAGCAGACCAAATGTATCCAATGCGAGAAGTTGCGGGAGGAGGATATGTACATGTCCCATGGAGCAGACAGGATATTTTGTCATTTACGAATGATTTTCCAAAGTTGAGAGAAAAACCAATTGAATGGTACAAGCAGGTTGACAGGTTTGTGAAGGTGTCAAAGGTATTGTTGAAGGACTTAGATGGGTTGTTTGACATAGTGGTACCTGCCGATTTGTGGACAGATTGTAAAATTACAGTCGATTGGCCTAGTGATGAATATCCTAGAGATCCGAAGACTGGTGCCCGTCAAATGACGTGATGAAAAAGTATCAGCAGGTGATAACTTACCTGAAAGGGAAAATACCACCGAAAGAAACAGATTGGGTAAAAATAGATCGAACTACCCAAGAAGCTAATGAATCAGTACATTCCTACTATGAGCGTCTATTGCAGGTATTTAAACAGTATAGTGGATTTGAGGACATTGGAGACAAAAACATGAGTCAGTTTGTGTATCGATTTGTTTATGGTTTAAAGCCAGAAATTTGTCAGATGATTAAACAGCATATTCTGTGTTGGCAGGGAAAGCCCATAGATGAGATTCTGAAGTATGCAAAATATTGTGGAGACGATATTGAGGATAGACACAAGAAATTGCAGGAAAACGTGATGTGGGCTCAGGTGAAAATGGCAGAAAAGCAGGGAATTAATTTGGAAAATCCAGTGAAAATCCAGGAAAAGATTCTGGAACGAATGGTGATACTGGGAATGGTGGAAGGTTTAGAGGACGAATGAGTAGAGAAGAAGCTAAAAGAAATTTCCTTGTCATAGATGCGGAAAATTGGGGCATTGGAAGGATGAATGTAAAAAGATTCGGCATAATAATGGCCCAAATCAAAATTTAAATCCACAGACGAAGAATGACTCACAGCAGGGTGCAAATCCTCAGAGTCAGTTGCCACCTGCACCTATTCAGGGTAACGTAAGCAGAGCAAAGCATGGTACAGACATCGGATATCCAGGAGGAAGTGGTAAGAATGATTATATGACATCACAATTTCTTTTGCAGGACGATTTCTGTCAATACAGTCCATGACAGTGCCTAGGAGAGGGGAAGAAGGAGTGCATACTTGGCGCATCCTTACAGGTAGATCAGTCAGGTCCATATGTTGAAGGGAATGTGAAAGGTAATAATATTACTTTCCTTTTGGACACTGTTGCTACCCGGTCTACTGTGAGAACAGCAGACATCCCAGACCTTCCTCTCTCTGGTGAAAATATCCAAGTAGTGGGGGTAGCTAATCAGCGGATTAGAACACCTCTTACCGAACCCATGGAAGTTAAAATTGGAAACTTCAGAGAAATGCATCAATTTGTAGTGTGTGATTCTAGTCCAGTAAACTTATTAGGTAGGGATTTGTTGTGCAAGATGAATTGTACCATTTTCTGCACACCGGATGGTGTGGCATTTCAGACACCAGATGAAGACCATGTATATAAAATTATGATTGCAAAACAAGGTACAGAAGTGGATGAAATGTTTTCGTTAATAACAAAAGATGAGTTGCCAGAAGAATTAAAAGGTACAGTAAACCCCATAATATGGGATTTCACCGGAAAGGAAGTAGGACTTATGGCTAAAATAGATCCAGTTAAAATTACTGTAAAAGAAGGTGCAATTTTCCCAAATACCAGACAGTACAAAATGAGTGCAGAAGTAAAAGCAGGAGTCATCGAAGAAATAAATCGAATGGTAGAACAAAATATCTTAAAAGAAGTAATGAGTAGCCCATGTAATTCACCTATAATGGGGTTAAAGAAACCTAGTGGAAAATATAGGATTGTTCAGGACCTGAGAAAAATAAATAAGATTGTGGAACCATGTTGTCCCATAGTGCCAAATCCTGCAGTAATTCTATACCAGATCCCTTGGAATGCAGGATGGTTCACAGTAATTGATTTGTGTCAAGCGTTCTTTTCAATACCATTACATCCAGACAGCCAGTATCTTTTCTCATTTAAATTTGAGAACAAAGTTTATGTGTGGAATCGTGTTCCTCAGGGGTACACAGAAAGTCCTTCTATTTTCAACCAGATACTGAAAAAGTGCCTTGAAAAACTAGTGATGCCAGGAAGCTCAGTTTTAGTCCAATATATCGACGACTTATTGGTGGCATCGAACACCAGAGAGGACTGTGTTGTTGATTTCATAGCATTATTAAATCTTTTGGCAGAAGAAGGGCATAAGGTCTCACCTGAAAAATTGCAATTCTGTACAACAGCTGTTAAGTATCTGGGACACCAAATTGAGAGAGGAAAAAGAAGAGTAACAGCTGAAAGAGTAGCTTTAATAAAGAAAATGCAAATGCCTGTAACACAAAGACAAGTGAGAATGTTCCTAGGAATAGTAGGTTACTGTCGACAATGGATACCAGGATTTTCCATGTTAGCTAAGCCCTTAATTAACATGACAAAGAAGAAAGCAAAGGACCCTGTGGAGTGGGAGGATGAAAGTGTAGAAGCTTTTGTAAAATTGAGAAATGCACTATGTTCAGCACCTGCCTTAGGCATGCCTGATTATAAGAGAGAATTTGCATTGTTCTGTCATGAGAGAGAAAATTGTGCACTTTCTGTCCTAACTCAAAGACATGGACTAGAAAGACGTCCTATAGCATATTTTTCTGCTACATTGGACCCAGTAGCAGCCGCATTGCCAGGATGCTTAAAAGCAGTGCCGGCTACTTGTTTGAGCATTGAACAAAGTGAGTCAATTGTGATGGGACACCCTGTAAAAGTGTATGTTCCACATGCAGTTGTCATTCTGTTGACAAGAACCCGAACTCAGCATCTTACTCCTAGTCGGCTGACTAAATATGAAAGAATAATAATGGGTGCTGAAAATGTGAACATGGTAAGGTGTACTATAATAAATCCAGCAACCTTACTACCAGACCCACGTCATGAGAAAATTAAAGATGATGAAGACGATGAACATGATTGTATACAAATTACAGAATTATGCACAAAACCACGCCCAGATATAGAGGAACAGCCTCTTAAAAAGCCAGACAGGGAGCTATTTGTAGATGGTTCATGTCAAAGACATGAAGATGGTAAACTAACTGCTGCCTATGCAGTATGTGAATTAACTGGAATAGATGAAGAATCTTATTTACCAGGAGTCAAATCTGCACAAGTAGCTGAATTGATTGCGTTGATAAAAGCATGCAAAATTGGGAGGAATCAGAGAGTGACCATATTTACAGATAGCCAATATGGTTACGGGGTTGTGCACGATTTTGGCCAACTATGGATGCAAAGGGATTTCATGACTTCTTCAGGATCCCCCATTAAAAATTGACAATTTGTAAGGGAATTGCTAGAAGCAATACAATCACCAAAAGAATTGGCTGTGGTGAAATGTGCCGCACACCAGTCAGGAGATGACTGGGTGGTAGTCGGCAACAGATATGCAGATCTGGTGGCTCAACATTGTGCCAAAACCAGAATGTCAGTCAATAAGAGGGTGGAAAGAATGGGAATCAGCTGCCAACTTATGCTGTATATGCCACCTGAAACTTGGAATGAGGTGAAGAAATTGCAAGATGAGGTTGATGAAAGTGAGAAGAATTTGTGGATCAAAGTGGGTTGTTCCCAAAGAGGAGACGATGAAGTTAGGATCAGTGCTGATGGCAGACCAGTCATGCCAGACTGTTTACTCTCACAAATTGCTAGAATGCATCATGGAGACACACACATAGGAAGAGATGCAATTATTAGGCTGTTCAGACAAAATTGGTAAAATCCCAAATTCAGAGCTGTTGCAGAGAGTCTTTGCCAGAGATGTCTAACTTGCCAGATGCATAATCCGGGGAGGAAGACAGTAATTGGATTTGGAAAAATTGGAAAGGCAGAGGGTCTATTTATGAGACTTCAGTTTGATTTCATACAGTTACCACCATGTAGAGGGCTGAAATATGTACTAGTCATAGTGTGTCTGTTTTCAAAGTGGGTGGAAGCTTACCCTACTAGGAGAAATGACAGCATTACAGTTGCAAAACTGTTGCTACGAGAGCTCATTCCTAGGTTTGGTTTTCCAGTAACTTTGGAATCAGATAGAGGAAAACATGTTAACAGCGAAGTGATTCAAATAATCTGTGAAGCATTTCAAATAAAACAGAAACTGCACTGTACATATCGTCTAGAAGCTTCTGGAGTGGTTGAACAATTGAATGGCACTATAAAGTCAAGACTGGGAAAAATGTGTGCATCAACATCATTAGAGTGGCCAGATGCATTACCACTCGTTTTAATGGGACTCAGAAGTATACCTGACAGAAACACAGGATTGAGCCCCCATGAAATAATGATGGGAAGAGCAATGAGACAAACACATGTTCCCACAAACAAACTGGTGAATATATCTGATGATATGGTTCTGGACTATTGCAAAGGATTGGCTGACCTAGTGCGTTCTGTCTCTCATCAGGTTGGAGAAGACGCAGTTTCCAGGCAGCCCGAGCAAGAACATGATCTGAATCCTGGTGACTGGGTGGTAGTGAAGAATCACACCAGAGAAACGTGTCTATCACCTAGATGGGGCAGACTGTGTCAAGTCATACTGACAACGAATACAGCAGTGAAGTCTGCCGGATTTCCTAATTGGATCCATGTAAGTCACACCAAGAGAGTACCAGATCCCGAGGAAAAGAATCCTCAGACAACGCCGATCACTGAAGAGGCTGAAGGTTGCCCAGCTGTAGGATCTCAAGTTCGAGATTCCAGAGAAGCTGAAGAAGAACAACCGAGCACAAGTCAGGATTGGATACCAGTGGTAGAAGTTCCTGAAGTATACCACAGAACAAGAAGTCAAGTGAAATTGAAAGAAATTGAAGAAGATCAGATAGGTGAAGAAGAAGCAGTTCAGGAACAAGAAGAAAAAACATTAAGAAATCCTGAACAAGGTCAGATAGGGAAAGAAAACTGGACTCAAAACAGTGAAGACCTAATAGACTTTGATCAGGGACAGACAGGTCTAGAAGAATCCGGTCAGGCTGCAGAAGTTCACAGTGCAATAAGCCCTGATCAGAACAAGTTAGATCAAGAAGAGTACACAGAAGAAGAAAACCTTGAAAAACATGAACTTGAAGAAATAAATAAAGAACAAGGTCAGTTATTGGAAACTCACAGCGGAGCTGTTACAGTGAAACCAATTAGACCTGAAAAGGAGCAAACAAGAAACACAGTAATTGAAGAACACGAAACAGTGCTAAGTAGTGAAATTAACGAGATCTCTAAAGACGAAAACAAAGAAACAGTGCCAACAAAGAAAACAAGAAAAGGAGATCATTGGCCAAGTGTCATTAAAAGAGTAAAGTGCCACATAACAACCAGAAGTGAAGATCCAGATCAAGTACCTGAAGTATCAAGTCAAACCGAACAAGAAAATAAAACTGCGAAAAGAAGAAGCAAAAGACTGAAGCTTGTGAATAACAAATTCAAGGGTCCTGACTGGACTTATATCATTCTTGAAGATTTTGAAAGCTCAGAGTCAAGTGACAGTGGTGGCGAAGGAACAAGTGCAGAATTGACGTACGAAGAAGAAACAAGACCACCCTGACTGAGCAAAAGAATAAGCTAAAGAAAAGAAGAAAAGATAAGAAGAGCAATCTTCCTTGTCGAAAAATGCCTGACGATAGAGTTGCTGGGAGACCAAAACAGAAATGTTGTAGAAGATGCTGTGCAATATGCATATGTAGTCTAGTAATGGTGCTTATAGTATGGTTAGTCCTGATTGTAGCAATTCCTTACCTTATGATAATAGATAAAAAGATTAATAATGAAACTAAGGAGAGGACAGCAAACATGAAGGGCAATAGAGTAGAATTAATGGCAGAAAGTGAACCAGAAATTCATCATGAAGTAGCTGGCAATGACACTAGTTTGAATGTTTTCACAAAGTTATTATTTCAATATGTAGACACCATGGAAGTTAGTAATTGTTATGTCTGTATGAAGTTAGCAGAAGGATTAACATATCATCATTTACCACTGACATATGGCATATCATGTAGTGTTTTGTCTAGTTTATTTTATAGAACAGGGAAACTTCAGTATTATTATTCAAACTTAGATGTGATATTTTCTGAGGTTCCGATTCGCAAGAGTATGAACCCAGTGCTTAGTAGTCAAGACGCACAGTTTATGGGAGAATTTTTCTTAACAATGAAATCCATAGACATAACACATGCACATAGACACAATCTAACATGTTCTTTACTTGAAGAAGAAAAGATATTTTTGAATTTAGTAGAAGATAGAAGACAAGATTTTCAAAAGAAAGCTTCTGAGCATAAGGCTCATTTACCACCTTGGGCTGAGAAAGAAGGTAGTTACACACCTGGCAAGGCTCAAGCTGCTATGGCTCTGGATTTCGTAAAGACAGGGAAAATTTGTCTTCATAGGTTAAAGACTGATTATAACAATGTTTTCATCGGTACCAGTGAATGCGAACACAATTTTTTAATTCTTGGAGGTTGGGGACTCAAAGGAGGAACAGATTCAGTTTTTCCTGGAATCTATTATGTGTGTGGAATAAGGCTTACCTTAGGCTTCCTGCACGGTGGTATGGAAGTTGTTATTTTGGAATAGTATTCCAAAGATATACCACGTAAAAAGAAACACTGAGAGCAATGAAAACAATAACGAATTAATACGTAGTAAAAGAGCTAGTTTTTCAGAAATTGTAGGTGATATATTTGGTGCATTGATACCTTCAGTGGGAATAATTCTGAACTCAAGGAAAATATGTAAATTGTCTACAGTAGTTGATCGTTTATCAACAGATACTGCAGGAGGTTTTCTAATGATTAATGCGGAGATGGTTGCGATTAGGTCTATGGTTATGCAAAATCGACTTGCTCTTGATATTATATTGGCAAAAGAGGGCGGAGTCTGTAAATTATTGAAGACGAAACATTGTTGCACTTATATTCCTGATAAGAGTGCAGAAATTGGAACGTATATACAGAATATAACTAAACTTGAGAAAGAACTTAAACCACTGGAAGTTGATAGTGTATGGGAAAGATTGACAAATAGTATCTCGTCAATTGGAACCTGGTTTGCTAATATAGGGAAAGGACTTATAGGTCAAATATTAGTACCCTTAGCAGGGATAGCAATATTAATTTTGGCAATAACAATATGGTGCAAATGCTGTAAAAGGAATGGAACGTATAAGGTGACAGGAAGAGGAAAGAAACGAAAGGTAGATGAAATCGAACTTGAAGAATGGAGAAGTGAATTATACAAGAAATTAAAAGGAGATTGTAAAAATAGAAAGAGTAAAGATGAGAATGAAGTAATTTGCTAGAAGTTGGCATCTGATTGAGGGTAATGGTTTTGATGGCTCAGAAACGCCACCAGAGAGGGGATTGATGGAGCAAGGTTTCATAAATGAAACTTGCTTGTATTCAATCCTCCTCACAGTATTAATTTATTAAACTTGTATTGTTAATACTAACCTTTGCATTCACGACACAAAAGAAAGGGTTGCTTGCCTATGTGTTTTACTAATGAATAACGCTTGTTTGTAATTCAAAATGGCCGCTATGCGCGGGAAAGCTCAATGCGCATGTCGCAACCATATCACATGGTGTGACGTCTTTCTTTGCTTGGTGGGAAACTTCTGCTTCTGCGCAGTGTGCATTAAAATGGCTGCTTGATGTTTTCACATGCTTCAGCTTGCTCTCATGTCATTACTAAATTGTCGTTTCCTAACGCTACTAACGCGGGTTAGAATATATAATTAAATGGGAATAGAAGAGAAAAAGTGGATATACAGTGAAACATTTTATTTGTGATTCTAATATTTTCTTCTTGCACTTTTATTAGTTCGTAAACTTGGGCCTGGGTTGGTGTTCTCAAACTCGAGAGGCAACTGGTTCTGCGCATGTGTCCTGTGTGCCTGCCAAATGAAGTCAACCTGGACGAAGTCCAAGGCCGTAACCTGATGGCCGAAGATGTTGTACTAGTGCTTTCCTGTCACACATCGATACAATGTTTATGAAAATTGGTTTACATTTGTCATGAGACGGGTGGGAAATAAAGCGAATGTATTAATTTGAAGGGGTGGGAATGTAAAGACAATAGGCTTTACAATTTAAGCCAAATTGATATGGTGCGAGAATCCACCCCCTGTCCCTGTCCAATCAGAAGTAGTGGTCCCATATTTTAGTAACATTAAGGGGAGGTACATGGGCGTAGAAGGGTATAATAGAATATAGCATTAGTTAATTAGTCAGAGCAAGATTCCATGAGAGCATGCGTTCATGAAGAACAGGCGTCCATGCTGCCAGAGCGCGCTTAGCTCCAGACCCCCAAGCTGACCAATTGCAGACCGAGTCCCTGTCCAGAAGAGGTCCTGAGGAGGGGGCGGCAGAGTCCATTAGAAGGAAGGCACGGGAGAATCGAGGAGAAGCCGAGTATCAGAGAGGGGAACGACGCAGGCGTCGTTGTAGAGAGGTCACCGGTCCTGTCCTGATCCTGGAGGAGGTCTTTGCTCTTCATCCTTCCTGGGTCCTATTCTTTCAACTCCTTGGCTAAGGGGTTTGGTTCTCGCACTTAGGTAAATATAATGCAACCTTTAGTTGCGCTGCTGTCTCTATCTTCTCCTTTTCTTTAAACACCGTCATTGATTAGCAATAATCATTTCTATGCTTAATCTTGGGTATTGCGATTAAGTACCATGTGGCTCTGTATTTTACTCTGCTAAATCTTTAGATAAACATTTTAAAACTTCCTGACTCAGTGGTTATTTCAGGAGTATGTACTATAATGAATGTCACTCATTTTAAATTTCCCAATTAGCAAAGGATTCATTGGTAAGTCATTACTCTTCAATCAGAAGGTAATTGGTAGCAGGGATTTTGATAGAGAGTAACAACTGATAAAACCCAGCGTAAGTATTAGCGTAGTATGAATGTATGGGCCCAAGTGAGTATCTAGTGTATGAATGCTGTTTGCTAATATCGCGCTGGATCACTAGTCTAATGATATCTCCAACTCATATAACGGGTTTTGTACATTATGATCAAATTGGCTTGGATGGAGGCACTGCGTTTTAGATCTAAAGGTCCCAAATGTTTGAATGTTTCCAAGTTATCTTGACAGACATGGTTCAGAATGCCATCCAATACACCATGGGCCAAGACATAGGAACTTGAGAGGCCATTTATGGAGCTGTCTTGTGCTCCACAAATGCTCCTACACCTTTACATTTACCTGCAGATTTGACTAATAATAAACATGATTTAACCTTTGCAAGACTAGTTAAAGCTGTTTACTCTTCTAAAGCTATATACTCACTCTTACTCATAAAGCCATGGGAATGTACCAGCACCACATTTAGGATTACAAAAAGGCTCCATATTATGAGAACATCTCTTTTTCTGCAGCAAATCAGTGCATTCTGGAATAATTAACTCTGGTTCAGTTCAATTAAACAAATCAATCTAAAACACCTGAGAACAATGATTTGTTAAAGCAAAAAACATTATGGAAATGTTGTAACCTAGTAACACAGAGCCATCTAATATTTATGCTTATTTTATCAAAATAGGAACAAATGCATAGGGCCCCTTATGAAGTGACCAACACAGTATAATTGAGAGGCTTAATTCCAATCTCATGACAGAAGTAAGAAAACTATGGGCCTTGTTGGAACCAGCACTTTCTGGCTGGCTGAAGCGATGCCCCCAGCCAGGCAGAACATAACGCTCCTGTCAAGGGTGGGTGATAACACTCACCGTATAACCTGTGCTCACTCTTGGGTAGCTTGGCACTCAACAGTCAGGCTTCATTCAGAGGCAATGTGTAAAGCAAAGGCACAGCAATCCGTCGTGATAAATACACTGAGCGTCTCAAACGTTTGTATTCAACACACATATTCAATCAGTATAACATGAACATCAGATGCTTTTGGGCATAAAACATATTGAGAATTATTATTAGCTTTACTAGGCCCACTCATAATATTACTATTTCACTAACATGCCCTCTGTAGGACAATTCTGAATCTAATCCCCCCCCACAGAGGAAGAGCACCCGTATGCAGTGTGACACGCTGTCCACCCCAGGTTCGCCTGGTAATCCTGATAATACAATCCCACACAGTTATATGGTACGCCCGGGATCACAATGATATCAAAAATATGTACATACAAAAAACGAGACACGTTATAGCAGCACCATGGCAGGGAGGCACGCGGGGAAACCCAATGTCAAATGTATTATGCTTTTAGCATGAAATCAACATATAACGGGGCACTGTCGGCCAGTGTCGTGAATCACAGGTGGTCTACACACTATCACTCCCACCCACACACACTCCCTCCGCACTGCTTTACGGTGTGACAGGTATCCAGCACAGTCTGTACGGAACACTCTCGCACACATATGTACTCAGCACCCTAATGCGGTGCCACTGGTACACAGCAGGTCAGTGGATAACAAATACCCTGCCGATTCCACAACCCCAGCCTCCCTCCACCCTCTAGCTCACCCCGATTGTCCTATAGCCCTGGATGGAAGATAACCAACCCCGCCTCCCAGACACTAGGCTGCATGCGGCTGAAGTCACTTAGTCTGGGTCCTCGGAAAGCAAGTGGCAATATGTAGCTAGCTTTAAATAGCAGGTAGACGTAAACAAGGGGGAGTTTAACAGCCACTCAGGAAGTTCACCCACAGGTCTCAAAACACAATGGAGTCACGCAGTCTCTTGACCCGCTTCCAGACTGTCTCGGAAGCGTTCCTTCAACCAAGTCAATCTCTCATTGCTATTAACTGGCACCTAGATGTCTTCAGGAGGGGCCAGTTGCAGAGAGGGCCGTTGGTCCTCCCCTATTAGGGTCAACAAGGGAGCAACTGATCAATGGGGGGGTAACACAGGGGAGCCACTCGATGGGAGGAGGTGCCCCAACACGTACACAATGATCAAGGTCGTGCCCAGGCAATCCGGGCACAGCGTCTGGTGCGCGTTGGTGTGAGTCGCACAAGAGACTTCAGATTTCAAACACGAAGAGTTGTAAATTCCATACCTCCCTGGAAGGGAGGCAGAATGAACAGTGCACGTTAATATGGGTGCACCAGGCAATTCCGGTCTCACACACATGAAGAGTTGCAAATTCTGTACCTCCCTAGAAATGAGACAGAATGTCCGTTGCACGATGATAGAAGCTACACCAGACCAGTCAGGTCACACACACAGGCGCAACTTCAGCAGAGCCAAAAGAGGTAGAATGAGACACTACTCCGGGTACACACCCACCTTTGAGGGTCGCGGCCTGTGAATGGGGCACCACATGCAATGAGCATTCAGTCGGCGTCACGCACAAGAGTGATGCGACATGAACGACGAAGCGCATCCGCTCACCACCATAAGACGCTTATGAGTGTCAGGGTCCCTGCAGTACAGGAACCACAAGTCTTAGATACAGGGAATATTTCTTGGGCTCCGCACTAGACAATCCGGTCTCCAGGCACAGTTCTTGGTTCCACGCTCACAACATGCTACCCATTGGAATTTGGTAGCTAATGTGGGCGCTTGAGAGGGCACCGCTCTCCAGATGTCCGGTAAATGGTGTAGGTCCCTCACTTGAGATCTTTGATGTCCCTGAGACACCGGAAAGAACAGGACCCTCGGAGAGCACACTTCAGGGAGCCATACTTCAGCTGGTCTAGAGGCCCAGGTCAGCCACTATTCAGAAAGGGCACACTGTCCCCTTCTTGGGCAATTATCCTCCATGGGCACAACAGAGTCCACTGACCATGTGCGCCACGCAGTGTGGGTTCTCCGGTCCCGCGTCCCTGCAAGCTTGTCTCTCCACACGCGGATGTCTTCCACGATTATGTCTTCTTCATCTCTTTTCTCTCCCTCTCAGAAGGATGGCACCAATAGTTATACTGTCGGTGCCTTTGAAGTGAGGGGCAATTAAGGGGTTTTCCATTTGATTCACAGTTGTCTCCCCTAAATTGTAGGCATGTCTGCCATGGGGTCGTGGAATGTAAATCTTAATCTTTAGTGGGGCCATGATCCGGCCCCTAGAAGCCAAGTGTCAGAACCTCTCTCTCCTATCTATTCCATCTGACTTTCAAATGTCAGAGGTCTGAAATTCCAATTGTATGCCCATGGTTTATGGCCATTGCTGGGGAATGCACAGATGTGCTTCCCTAACCCCTGGCGTCCGCTGGAGCCAGGCACCTTGGCACACAAGACTCTTAGCACATAGAAATGCCCATATTCTATAAGTTACAAAAAAAGGGGAAACCTGGCTGTCAAATTGTATGTCGCTATTTATTAAAGCGAAAGAAAGCAAAAAAACATCAATTCATATGCTTTCTGTGTATAAATCACATATCTTCATATTTTTTTATATATTTTTAGTAAAATCATTTAGTCCATGTCTAAGTCAAATACATTCCATATACATAACAGTGAAGTAACATAAATCAACTTTAGTGCAAATATTGTGAACAACAAACAAATTAAATAAGTGCAATATACAAATTTACAAGGAATAAAGAATTACACCAGCACATATATTACTAAGCATCATTTGTTGTCTAGTAGTTCCTTAAAACAATATATTGTTTTAAGGAACTACTAAACTCCATGGTCATTTTTTGCTTGAACATCTCAAAGCAGGCACCATTCCATGGGGCCTGCAAGTTAAAAACATACCAGTGATTTTTACAGAGGACCCAGTGTACAAAAAGGGTTTTAGTTTCATCTTAACCAAATGTAGTCGTGATTTGATGGTGCATACCATAGAAACGGCACAGAGGATTTGTCTTAAAGAAACAGAAGAACTTGATGCCTTGTTCCAAGCTATTCATGATAATCATAATGTAACCGAAGCAAAAACTCTAATTGAAAAAATAGAAAAAGAAATCCACACCTTTAAAGATAACACCATCAATTTTAAGACGGCCAAATTTGAAAAAGATCTTAAAAATTTCAGGATTGAAACCGTGTATCCTTTTTTAAAGGAAGACTATTACATCCAGGTGGAGGCGCGAAGAGCCTTAACTCAATATCAAGGTCGATCAAAAAATAGATTCCTTACATTTTCGGAAACCTCTTCCTCAGATTCGTCAGGCGAATCGGATCCTCGTGAAGGGCCATCTAATAGAAAAAACTCTTTTTAGAGAAGGACGCGCCGAGAAATCGTGTACGATTCAAGCCCCAACCACAATCATGGGAAATGCGAACCCGGAAGAACTTTTACAAGACATAAAGGAAACAACTATTGTGAACTTATCTTCCAAACATCTAACTAAGTATGAACAGTCTGTCCTTGAGTTGGGAATTAAATTTGTGCCAACGGCTAATACGAATTTTGTCAACTTGAAGATTGAGGCTCTTGAATTTTGCCGTAAAATCAGACTTAAGACATTCTTCCATGATAGAGAGAATTTGAAATACCCTGAACCATCGGGATTAAAGAATCGCTCTAGCTTCATCCCGCCAACTCAAAGCATCCCAAAAGAAGTAGTGGCTTATGAACAGGCAGTATTGTCATCTATCACAAAACTATCTAAGCAAAAACAGTTCTTTAAAAGAAATATCACTAGACAGCAACAACAAGCATTAAAGGACTTACAGAATGACGATAAAATTGTGGTGAAACCTGCTGACAAAGGGGAGCCCTTGTCTTATGGTCCAAAGATAAATATCTGGAAGAAGCAAAAAGCCAAATACACAATCCAACGTGGTATAGAAAATTAATGGAAGACCCCACTAAAGAAATACAAAGTGAAATTCACAACAAAATCACTTGGGGATTAGAACAAGGAATTGTCGGTCCAAAGGAGTTTGATTTTCTCAATAAAAAAATCCGAGAATCCCAGTCATTTATTTTTTCCGAAAATTCACAAAGATTTGCAGCAACCGCCTGGGAGACCAATTGTTTCAGGGTGCGATTCGGTATTAGAGCCGATAGCGAAGTATGTGGATGTCTTTTTGAAACCTTTTTAGAACAAGTACCATCTTATCTTCGAGATACTACTGATTTTATCACAAAGATAGAGGGCCTCCACTTTGATTCAAAACAACAATGGATGGTCTCATTGGATGTCAATTCCCTATACACTCAGATTCCTCAAGATGAGGGCTTGGAATCTATTGAATATTTCTTAGAAACAAGACCAAAACCTCAAAGGGTCCCTACTGACTTTATTTTAGATTTGGCAAAAATAGCCTTGAAAAAGAATTATTTCAAGTTTGATGATACGTTCTACATGCAGGTGAAGGGCACTGCCATGGGGTGTCCCTATGCCCCAGAGATGGCGGTGCTCTTTATGGCCCTGTTTGAAGAACGGTTCATCTACGACAACAACCCATATCGTACTAATTTGCAGTCATGGCATCGTTATATTGATGACGTATGGTGCCTATGGGAGGGCACAGATGATCTACTTCAATCCTTTTTTGAATGGCTGAACAGCAGACACCCTGATATTAAATTCAGTATGTCCAAAAACCAGACTCGCCTAACCTTTCTAGATGTTGAAGTATTTGTACAAGATGAGAAGTTAATTACAACACTCCATCGTAAATCCACAGATAAAAACACCATTCTACACTATTCCAGTTTCCATCCTCGAAGCCTTAAAGATAATCTCCCGTACAGCCAACTACTGAGAATTCGACGCAACTGTACTCGAAAAGAAGATTTTATGATACAAGCAGAAATTCTATGCCACCACTTAAGAGAAAGAGGGTACCCGAGAAAAATGCTAAAACATTCTACAAAAAGGGCATGGTACACACCTAGAGAAGAACTTTTAAGTAAAAAGATTAAGGAACCACTTGAAAAACTGGTATGTGTATCTACATTTGGCCCCCATACCCATAAGTTCCGGAAAATTATTTTAAATAATTGGCACTTGCTTATGAGCTTAGAATGCCCAATGGAAAGACCTCTCTTCGCAATGAAGAAGAACAAAAGTATTGGAGAGAACATTATACGAGCAGATCTAAAAAGTATTAAGCCCAAAACTGACTTAAGAACATTGTGGAATCTGGCTCCGGTGGAAGGCCACCATAAATGCGGAACATGTTCCGCTTGTATCAGCACTATTGAAGGCACTGAATTTGTACACAATTCTATCAAATGGGTACATAAAGAATTTACGAATTGTAAAACTAAGAATGTGGTATACGCCATCCAATGTCCCTGTCCAAAGCTGTATATTGGCAAAACCACCCAGCAAATCAACCAAAGGATGGTCCAACATCGATCAAGAATCAAACAAAAAGTTTTGACTGCACCTATGGTTTCACACTTTATTGACAAACAACATTCTGAGAAAGAGTTTGTTTGGACGGTGCTATCATTAATTAAACAACCATCGAGAGGTGGTGATGTCGAAACTCTACTACGAAAAAAGAGACATATTTAATTATGAAATATAACTGTGTCACAGACGGGTTAAATGAAATGGCAGAATTGCACCAAGTTTTGCGTTGAGTCCTCTGTAAAACACTGTAATATACTGCAAATTTCTCTAAAAATCTCCCTTTTATAAAAATGATAACCACCATGCTTGTGTATAAAGGTATTATGGAGACTTGAGAGTATTCATTCAATCTAACCAGCAGTGGAATGACTACAACTCCCAGAATTCCCCGCAAAGATGAATGCCCAATACTTCCTGTTGAACAGGATATGGGCCAAAACTGAAATTAACAACCACTTTCGGTGAAAACCACGAGGGAGAGGACCAGTCTAAACACCATCGAGAATAACCTCGAAGTAAGTCAGCAGTCTGCTGTTGTAAGAGACAATTTGTGTTAAGGTTACTCGGCACAACGTTTCACTCGTAGGCGGTAACTTTAATGTGTTTTCTTTGCAGAAACACAGCGTGCGATAATTCAACACGCCGCTTTACGCGTTTTTGAAAATGAGTGTACAAAACGTACAAGTAAGTGCATTTAAGTTGCCACTTTATCTGATTCCCTTTGAAATGTATCTCTCGAGATGCAACAATAAACAACTGCACATTTGTTTTTCTTTTTTCGCAGTTAATGTGAAAATCAAGTAGGTGTTGAAAACTTTATTAATTCACCTCTCAATTTTGAGCAGCAGTGAAAAACGAATCTGGTCTTCTCAAGTAGAATTAACCGTGAGTTTTCTGAGCTTCTCTTATGATTAAGAGACACAAAGTAGCATGATTCATAGCTCTGACACAGAATATCCTGGTTGTTTCAGGTCCTGCCACTCAAAAGAATACATGATACAGGAGCGATTTTGATCTCCGATAGAAAAAACGCAATAAACTTCAGGTACTTGAAAAGTGATAGTTAGTGATATAACAACATAGTATAGAGTTAAGATAGGACAAATTATTAGGTAATTATTATTTTTAATTTCACCCATAGGTTACACCGTGCTCTGAGCCCTGATGAAAATCCCGCGATTAACTCTAGGGATTGGAAACGCGTCGGCATTTTCCATAATATGCCACAGAGGGCATTTTGAATAATTTGTACATCTGGAGAGGGCGCTTGATGTATAATGGGCCCCACAGAGTAGTAATTTCCCGTGTGGCTGTAGTTCCGTTTAATGAGTTTAAAGATATTGTTTTAAGGAACTACTAGACAACAAATGATGCTTAGTAATATATGTGCTGGTGTAATTCTTTATTCCTTGTAAATTTGTATATTGCACTTATTTAATTTGTTTGTTGTTCACAATATTTGCACTAAAGTTGATTTATGTTACTTCACTGTTATGTATATGGAATGTATTTGACTTAGACATGGACTAAATGATTTTACTAAAAATATATAAAAAAATATGAAGATATGTGATTTATACACAGAAAGCATATGAATTGATGTTTTTTTGCTTTCTTTCGCTTTAATAAATAGCGACATACAATTTGACAGCCAGGTTTCCCCTTTTTTTGTAACTTTCAAAATACGTCCATACCTGGCGTCTCTTGGACGAAAACCCCCCTTTTGTTTTTCCCATATTCTATAAGTGGCATTTCTAAGCGAGTTATGTCAAGACCACCTTTACCACTGGAAAGGATTTGGTAGGACGAATCCATTGATAGGAAACATCATGAGGCTGCTCCGCTGCATTCCACTATTGCGGCCTGAAGTAGTAACAACTACTTCCCCATGTTAACTTAAGGGAAGAGCAAGCCTCATAGGTAATGAAAACACACACAGGTATTCCTCACTACCTGGGTGCACGTGCGCTATTGCGTACACCAACCTGCACTATCAGGATGGACACACAGTCCCCAGCACCAGGGGTACAAGTGCTCCCACACCAGTCTGCAACAGCTGACTGGACACAGGTTTAACTAAAATGCATGTCAGTGCTTACCCAGACATCTGTGATGGCAGGCTGCACACTCAATCATGGGCACCCAAGGTGCTGATGCGCACCCAGAGTGATCTGCAATGGCAGGCTGCTCAGGAGCTTAATCATTATAGATGCTTGCGCACCTACCGGTCAGCGGTGGCGGACCGCCCATGGTACAGAACATTGAGCCTGCGCCACTTTCGAACACAGGTAGGAAGGACACAAGCACTTTCATGCTGCATTTACAGCAAGAAAGTTCCTGGGGCCCGGAGGCTACACAAGACAATCATCAAAACGAAGGCGGAAAAAGCAAAAAGTTTAGGGAAATGATACCTGACGAGTACCAGGTCCACCAGGCCTGATTTAGAGTTAGAGGACGGATTTAACACCGTCAGGATGGTGGAGGACAATACCTCCAACATCCTGAGTGACTTCCACCCGCTAAATTTAGAGGTGTCTGCTGGCACTGTGGATAACTCTCTATATTGACAGGAACTGCTGTCATGGCGGTAACTATCAATGGATGAAACATTAAAACAACAGTGCAGTCAGACATGATGGCCGGATAGCAAACCTTTAAAAAATGTTTGTTTTTCAAAAACAAACTCCCAAAGCCAGAGTTTGTTTTTGAAAAAAAATGGCCCCACAGTTTCTCCAACGGTGACAGTATCATTATATTATTTTGTGTCCCTTACAGCCAGCTTTTACTCTAAATAGGGTAGATGAATAAATTACTTCCTTTGATGGCCTGTACTTTGTCGGGCGATTAGGGTAAGGATTCTTTTGAGAAGGCACAAGCAGAGGTACATGACTATAATAAATGACCTGCATGTCATTGGAATATGAATGCATTTTCCCATTAAATTAGAGAAAGGCATTGGCATCAAAGACACAGAAGAAAAGAAACTCACAGAGATTTCTATTCATTGATTTTATAACAAATATTGCAAAAAGAAGGCACTGAATAAACAGAGACATTTTGTTACCTCCATTCTTGTGACCTATTGATCGATCATTTCACAGTACTTCTTTAATACTTATTTACCAGACAGGGGATGTGGATCCCTATTGAGGTTTCAGAACTGATTTGCAGTGTTTCTCTTTCATATATCATTTTCTGGCTGTATCTCAGACAGCCTTTATGCTGAGTGATGCCGCTCACAGCAGTGACAATAGTGCTGGCTCCAAGCAGAAGTATCCAACACAAGGACGTACACAATGAAGCATAAGAACTCAGCACCTGGTTGTCATCAGCCTTTCTGAGTAGTCATCAGGCACTGATAAAGGAGCTGCCCTGCTCAAAAACGTTGATACCGTCATCAAGAGAAACCTATGACCTACCCCTTACTTCTACCATCTACCCTATGTCATCACTGAGGAAGAACTAATCAGCAGCCCTTCACTAAAAAGGATCTCAAAGAGTTTTGGGGGATAGCCTTTTCTCAATTTTCTCTCATTTCGGTTCTGGGTCTCAACCCTCTATCCACAGGAATACAGTCAATACTCTCCCACTGTGTAGGGAAGCTGTACCTACTCTCCATCACATCATGCAAAATGCATCCCACTGGTCCATGCACTAAGACTTTCATCACACAAGGAGTCACTTAGGGGTAGAATTTACTAAGGTCTTTAGTTGCCCTTGCCTCAAACAAGGCAAAACAGGTCCTTAAATGGGATTCACTAAGCCACGCAAAGTAAATTGCATGGTTCTGCGTAGCTTAGTAAATCTAGAGTTAAACAAGGCAGGGCAAATCGCTGGTTTGAGTTACCTTTTGTTGAGAAGGCGTTCCATGGGTGGAGCTTGGGCTTTCTCATGGATCCATCCATTGATTTTGATTCAATCCCAGATATACTAAGCTGAGTAAACCTAGGTTTGCATCAAAATGGTATGCCTTCCCAAATAAGGTGTAACGAGGAGATATATCTGTATTGCTCCTCGTTAGTTCCTCTTTCTATGCGTGCCACATTCTGCAGCACACACAGAAAGAGGAAAATGCCTCAAAGGATAGTTTTTGTGCAGGAAGGTGCCCTTCCTGACCTGACTAGTTCTTGGGCTCTCCTTCAACATGTCATTATGTTCTTGGCCATGGTCCTGCTGCACGTTGTCATCTTGGATAAATTGTCCACTTTGTTCTGATCCTCCTTGATCAGATCATCCTGTTCTTGGCCGTTCTTAGCCTCCCAGCTTGGCCATCATGGCTTCTGTCATCCTGACCTTCCTTGTTCTCCTTTTCCTCCTCATCCTGTCCCTGCTTGTCCTGGTATGCTCTGGGCCTCTGTGAATTGAGCTTTCTTTTCCCCTTGGTTGTGCTCCCACTGGTCCTCATTGCCCTGTTCCTCTTAGCTCTAGTCCTGTTGGCTCTGGTTGCCTGGCCATCAACTCTTTATTCTTCAGGTCCTGTTCTCCTGTTCTCCTAGTCCTCCTCACTCTCAGTCTGTTTTTTTTTTATATAGCGCGAACTAGACCCGAAGATATCAGGTAGCAGAGCGCTTTACATAAGCACCAGTTTTGTTACAGATGGACACATTCATTTTTGGTAGGCATGGGGAGATTAAATGATTAAGTGATTTGCCCAGAATCACAGGATGTTGAACATCGTTGCCGAGACTCGAACCCGGTTCCCCAGCTTCAATGTCGACTGCTCTAGCCGTAGGGCTACATTGCCTAGCATTGGTCTTCCTATTTCTGGCCCTCACAGTTTGTGATCTCTTCCTGGTTTTGTGCCTACTAGACTTGATCCTTTTGCGTATGGTCCTCCTTGATCGGGTCCTTGTATGCCTAATCCTCTTGGTTCTTGTCCTTGTGGCCATTCTGGTCCTTTCAGGCCCCCGTTTCCTAGCTCTTTCTTTTCTTTCTTGATCTTCTTGACCCTCATCCATTTAACCTGGTCCTTCTGATTCTTCTGACCCTGCTCATCTGATTCCCTGTACATCAGTTCCTGGTCCTGCTGGTTTCCTTGGTCTAGCTGGCCTCTTGTGTCCTGGCTCTCTTAGACCTTGCCCTCCTAGCTCGTCTTCTTGCTTTGGTTCATTCAAGTCCTCCTGACCCTGTACCTTGTCCATATGGTCCATATGGTCCTTCTGGCACTACACCCAATGGTCTGGGACCTATTGGTCCTGGTTCTTTTTTGTTTCGGTCCTTATAAGCCTCGTTATTTTGGTCCTGGTCCTCCTGGACATCAAGATCCAGTCCCCTTAGTCTTCCTGGCTCTGGCTGTTCTAGTCCTCCTGACCTTCCTCACTCTGGTACTGCTACCCCCAGCTCCTGGTCTTTCTGCTCAACTTAGTACTCCGGCCCCCATTCTATGGTCATGGTCCCCTTGGCACTCCTAGGCCTATTTCTGGTCCTATTGGTGCTGAACCTTCTAATCCTCCTTGCTTTAGTCCTGGTCCTCTTGGCTCTGGTCCTCCTAGTATTCTTGGTACTGACCCCCTCACCCTCCTTGCTTATTCTGGAGGAGAAGTGTGGCTCAATGGTTAGAGCGGCAGACCCTGATGCAGAGATCTGGCCCGGGACCAGGGTTCAATTCCCGCCTCGGCGGGTCTTGGGCTCAATTTCCTCGGACCTGATAATTCTCGCCTCGGTGCCTATTCTAATCATGGGTCCCACTCTGCAACTCTGGGCAATAGCTTGCTTAATCTCCACAACGGCCCCAACAGCGCTGGGATGCCTGGCTTCACCCTGGGGGTGCCCAGGAGTGGACATTTCACAGGGAAAAGCCAGGAAGGATTCCACAGCGGTATGCGTACAGCGCCTGGACACCCCTTTGGGGGTATGGGTGCACTTTACAAGTACAAATTTCATTCTCGTGCTGCTACAAAAACTCATTATGGTCATCCTTTATTTGGTGCTCCTGGGCTTGGCCATCGTGTTTCTCATCTTCCTGGTCTTGGTTCTCAAGGTCCTGATCCTCTTTGCCCTGATCTTCCTGGTCGCCTTAGTCCTTTGTTTCCTGGTCCTCTTAGAACTTTTCTTTCTGACTCTGACTGCCTGTGTCCCTGGTCTCAGCTACCTGGCACTCCTGGCCAAGGTCATGCTATTCTTGTTTTTTTTCATAGTCCTTGTCCTTCTCGAGATTCTGTGCCTATTGTCCCTGATCCTCTTGGTCTTTTTCCGTATAGTTTGGGTTTTCCTGGACCTGACCCACCTGCTATTTTAGTCTTGGTCTCCTTGGTCCTGGTCATCCTGGTCCTTCTCGTCAAATTGTGCTTGTTATCATAAACTGTCATGGCCACCCAAGTAAAAAAAAAAAAAAAAGGAAGGTGCACTTCAACTGAAGTAAAACAACGAACACGTAGATAATCCAAAATACTTCTTCTTTTTATTCAATGTTGTATAGATAAAACCGGCACACAGCCAACGCGTTTCGTTCCCCGTGCCGCGGGAACTTCGTCAGGGCTGCAACAATTATAAAAAGGACTTTTTACACTTAAATACATATATATACATACATGATATCTACAAGACACAACACAACAAAATCAAAAAGACAGTGCCACAAATTACTACAACCCAAATAGTAAAGAACTTTACACACAAGAAATATACACCATAAATAGCAAACAACAAAAGATAACATCATTCACAATAATCAATAAATAACGGTAAAACAGAAAAGAAAAGACTAGAAAGTAGGAGAAAGATTAAAAGAGAAAGAGTGTAATGACCCCAAGAGATATATACAAAACGTAAAAGACACAGTATAGACCACAATTTTAGAGGCTATAGCATGCGTGTAATGACGAGTCATCTCACTGTAGATTGCAAAAGAGTCCATCGTATGAAAAGTTTACAAAGTTTTTAGCGGTGGGAAAAGGAAAGAAATCTCACAAGAGGACTTAGTCTCTCAGACCTTCGATAGAGTAAAGAATGAGGCGAGAAATGGTCCATAGCCACCACCGTGAGGCAGCCATTCATTAATTTCAAGAGTAAAAGACACCACCGGGTACAATCATGCCACAGTGTGGTCAGGAGTCAAGTAAGCCAAGATTGAAAATGTAAACACCATACGAGTGTTTCCTACCGTAAGGGTAGATCCTTGCGTGATGCCCTATGCCCGAGTCACGTGACTAAGATACACGGAACTTGGCTACCACCCAAACCCAATGGGTTTTTCACATTCGGGTCTTGCATTATATGCCCGTATGGGAAAAACAAAATCACTGATTTTGTGTATAATACCACCAAATCACATAAGATCATGCATTTCATTAATTGCAACACAACACACGTGATATATATCTTGGTGTGCAATTGCAATATCATCTATGTGGGCAGCACGGTCCGCCCAATCAAAACCAGAATTCAGGAGCACCGCAGAGCTATACTAAACGGTGATAGCCGATATCCGGTCACTGAACACTATATGAGGGCACACCCCGATGATAACTCTTTTTGGTTTCACGGCATTGATCATGTACCTCTGGGTACGAGGGGTGGCGACCGAGAATTGCAGGTCAGGCAGAAAGAGGCTAAATGGATATGTCGCTTGAGAGCTACACAAATGGGCCATAATACTGATAAAGAATTCCATTATTTTCTCTGATGGCCTTTAAATGACTGTGTTTTTGAAATGATGATGCATTGCAATATGCTCTCTGGAGTTAATCCTTTTTGAGGGTCTTAAATCTCTGTATAAGAACTATATGGCAAATCTCGTCTTTTAAGGAGACACTAAAATGTCTGTTCATTTTTTGAAAATTGTTTTACACAAAAAATGTCTCCCTTCTTTTCCATAACTATTTTATACTCTTTGTCTTTCTGATGCTGTTGCCACTTTCTATCCCCTTGTAACTTGTCTTCCTTTATTAATTATGTAGCGCAATCATTGTGCTTTCTAATCGCCTTTACCACCTTGATTATTATCGATATTGGGTTTAGCCTCCAGACCGAACATCACCCCTACTGTATGCCTTATCGCCCATACGTTGGGCAGTTTTAACAGTTACACTATCTAGTACTCTCACATGTAACTTTAATATACGACATAGTGGAGAGTTTTATCATATGATCTCAACTGACGCAATCATGACTGCCCCCCGATTTTGGGGCTATGGTATTTACTTACAGGCCAGCGTCGCTAGTATTTGGGTGGGGTTGGTATTCCATCATTTTCAGTTTGTGGATTGTGTTATCATTATGTTCACTTTTGCCTCTTTGCCACTTAAGCTTTGTAAATTAGTGCCGGTCTAACGAATAGGGTCACTACTCTAGAGAATTAAAAAAATTCTCTTTTTTCTTTCTGTAGCCCGTTCTTTTATTTTTGCTATGAAATGTTTCTTTGACTGCCTTGGTTTTTTGTGTCCTTCTGTTATAAATAGACTAGTGGTCAACCTGTGCGATATTTCCATTCCGACTATAGAGAATTAATAAAATTCTCTTTCTGCAGCCCGTTCTTTCATTTTTACTATGAAATGTTTTATAGATTGCCTTGGTTTCTTGTGTTCTTCTGTTATAAATAGACTAGTGGTCAATCTGTGCGATATTTCCATTCTGACTATTATTTTCGTACTGATTTTCATAATTGTTTAAACTACGATGAGCACTTGGTAACGTTATTTGTTGAATTGGTCCATTCCAATATGGCCGCCACTTTTGCATTGCCTTTCCAGAGTCGCTTGTAGTCCGTCCTTGATACCTGTCTCTAGGGTAGTCGCCCTGACGTCACTGTGTGTCCGAGGATTCACATTGAAATAAGACCGGGAAATCTCGGTCCCCCTTCTTCACTTGATCAACATGTGAGTGTGCTGATAGGCACCGCGTGAACGCCGTCGTGGTAAGTACTACGTACCGTGTTCTCAGTCATTTGCGTATTGCGGGATTGGCGCCGTATGCTTTCGTACAACATCAGATATAATGCCCGGCTTATTCGCTTCTGTGCGTTGTTGCGCTACGTCTGTTATTGCTGGGGATTGGAGTAGTCTCCAATGTATTTTTCCTTGCTAAATGAATAGCGGGTTTTTAACGTGTAACTGTTATTTCTTTACACAGACATTATACTCTCCCGCATAATATAATAAAGCAGTGGTTCTGGTATCCCAATGCGGTCACGACACTGCCCTTAGGGCTCTCAGGCAATGTGGTACCTCACCTTGGGTAAATCTCAATTATATCACTGCAATGGGGCGTCTCACAGGATATAGTGTGTAGTACACTACACACAGTCTGTATTACATTTTGTCACCAACTGTTCAACTACTACAAGATCGTTCATGATGGTGGTGCAATTTTAACTACGTCCGCTCACACGCAATTTCAGGCTTGTCGCGGACCCCGTGTTAAATAAGGGGGACTTTGGATGAGGTATCTTAATTTTCCTGTCTGGTGCTATTAATATTATAAGTACATGATGTACACTCAGGATAGGTAGCACTGAATGTCTCTATCTTTGCTTACGTCCATTTCTAGATACCGATGATGGGTCTTATCTGCACCCCATTTCCATCATACATGTGAACAACACCCATTACGAATAATTGGTTATGGTACTGTCTCAACTACGGTGAGAGCCTTGTGTTTTGAATCTCGCTTTCTTCACAGTTTTTCCTTTACAATGAAATTGTTGGTAACTATTCAGACCCATGAACATTTTTTCTTTTTTGGTATTTAGAAACTACTAATCCTCTGGAAATTTAACTATTAAGGACCTTTTCTTTTGATTGATTGATGTCATATGAATATGAATATTCTGGTTACTTGGAATTAGGTGAGCGGTCCACTAGATGAAAATACAATTTATAAAATAACGATGTTTTTAAATTTCGACGGTATATACATATCTGGAGTCAATGTTCATATTGCATTTTGGATGTAACTTTATGACTATGACCTGTGCCTGATGTTCTTTGTATCTGACACTCTAACTATCCGTATCACGGTGGTACTTATCGTTCATTCGTATGGTGTTTACATTTTCAATCTTGGCTTACTTGACTCCTGACGCACACTGTGGCATGATTGTACCCGGTGGTGTCTTTTACTCTTGAAATTAATGAATGGCTGCCTCACGGTGGTGGCTATGGACCATTTCTCGCCTCATTCTTTACTCTATCGAAGGTCTGAGAGACTAAGTCCTCTTGTGAGATTTCTTTCCTTTTCCCACCGCTAAAAACGTTGTAAACTTTTCATACGATGGACTCTTTTGCAATCTACAGTGAGATGACTCGTCATTACACGCATGCTATAGCCTCTAAAATTGTGGTCTATACTGTGCCTTTTACGTTTTGTATATATCTCTTGGGGTCATTACACTCTTTCTCTTTTAATCTTTCTCCTACTTTCTAGTCTTTTCTTTTCTGTTTTACCGTTTTTTATTGATTATTGTGAATTATGTTATCTTTTGTTGTTTGCTATTTATGGTGTATATTTCTTGTGTGTAAAGTTCTTTACTATTTGGGTTGTAGTAATTTGTGGCACTGTCTTTTTGATTTTGTTGTGTTGTGTCTTGTACATATCATGTATGTATATATATGTATTTAAGTGTAAAAAGTCCTTTTTATAATTGTTGCAGCCCTGACGAATTTCCCGCACCACGGGGAACGAAACGCGTTGGCTGTGTGCCGGTTTTATCTATACAACATTGAATAAAAAGAAGAAGTATTTTGGATTATCTACGTGTTCGTTGTTTTACTTCAGTTGAAGTGCACCTTCCTTTTTTTTTTTAACTTTGGTATATACTCAGCATCTCTCAACAGCGGATGCCGGGAGTTGTTGCACTTAATAAGTTAATATACACAACTGGTGGAATAGATGTGCTTGACCTTGGTCAGCTGTTGTATGTGTTTTTGTCATGGCCACCCAGTATATAGAGTCAGGTGTTTCACAGAACATCCCAGGGGGGTGGTCTTTTTGGGTATGCTCGTGGGGATGCAATAAGATGGTTCCCAAAGATTTGAGGGCAGGGGGAGTCACAAGTGTTAAAATGTAATAGAACTGTAATGAACAAACATATTTTAAGACTGTTGGTAAAAGGAAACATGGTTGTCAACTAATCGCTTATAAATAGACTTGGAAAGCACATTGCAATCTATCTGAAACAATCCAGAAGATTCTGGAACAAGCCGGATGGTTCAGAAACAAACCAGAAGGTTCTGGAACAAGCCAGTAAATAGACCATGACAGCACATGGCAATTCATCTGGAAAAAGCAATCTTTGATTTCAAAAGGGTATAAATATCACTCCCTTTGACCACACCCGTTGCTAGGCAATCGGAATTCCAGTGAATAAATCACCCGTGTTTCTCCTGCTGACCCAGCTTACCTGAGCATCTAGGAAATCTTCTCCCTCTGTGAACCTTGCGCTTCCTGGAGAGAGCTCTTGACAATCTGCAAGAGATATCAGAGACAAGTGCAAGCTAAGTACATTTGATGTTTACCTCCTTCATGTGCGTATGCAAGCCAGAAATTTGATACAATGGAATCATAATTGAGCATCAGTAAAAGAACTGGGTGGACAAAATGCAAAATACTTGATTATTTACAAGGTGCTTAACTATTATTTGCCGAATTGAGCAATCTGCACTAACCAGAGACATACATTAAGGCAACCATGCAGCATGTGCCAAATCCAAAGACTAGTTTAATTCTAGTGGAGAAACAACTAGATAGAAAGAACTAATGTTTTAAAGGATTCCATGAGAATTAACAGGCATTTGCACACTGAGAGGCAGATGACAGACAAGCCTGAAGGGTGATGCAAGGAAGCTGTCATACAGTCAGCGGTTGGCTGTTTTCTTATTTTGTCCCATTCCCCTTGGTGTTCTTTCAGAATGAGTGCTGTGTACAACTTGCTTGGTTGAACATCAGGGTGTGTGGAAGGACAAGCAGCGTGCATCGCTGCTGCCGGGCCGGTTAATATTACGTGTTCGTCACTCTCTGTTCAGTAATTTGGGTATTTGGCATAAACTTTGCCTTTTAGCAATCATGGCTCTTCCTGGTTTCCCCAGTCTTGGCCCATCTGGCCCTGTTCCTTTGTGGCCTTCTTGGTCCTAGTCACCTTGTCCTGGTTCTCCTCACTGTCAACCTCCTAGCCCTGGCACCGCAGGTCCTGGTCCATCTTGTGTCCCATGTTCTGACACTCTTACTCTTTGTCCTCCTAGTTTGGGTTGTCCTTGTCCTCCTGGATCTCTTTCTTGTCCATTTAGGTCTACTGGTACTGCAGCCACTGATCAAGGTCCTTTTGATCCAGGTTCTCCTTGTTCAGGTCCTCCTGAGCCTGGCCGTTTTGGTACTGGTCCTCCTGCCCATCACTGTCCATTCCATTTGCTCTTCCAGATGCTGGTTGGCCTTCTTACCTTAGATCATCCTCACCCTGGTCCTGCTACTTGTAATGATTACTTTGTCCCACTCCGTAATGTGAGCCCTGGCCCCCTAGATCCTGATCTTCATGACCCTCTCAGCCCTGTTTCCTTTCCTACTGGTCATGATCCTTTTAGTTTACCTAGTCATCTTGCTCTGGTCTGCTGGGTGTCCTTGGTACTGCTCCCCCTTGGTCTTCCTAATCCCTAATCCCTGTCCTGTTTAGGCTAGCATCCTACACATACTGGCCATTGCCCTTCAGGTCCTGATCTTCTTAGTTCTCTTCAATCTGGCCCTGATCCTCCTGGCCCTCATCCTCCTGAACCTTGCGTGCATGGCTCTGCAATAACTTGTCCTGTCACAGATCATCCTAGCTTTCCTACTTCTGATGTTCCTTGACCTTGGTTCATGCTAGTCTAAGAACTTCCTGTCTCTGTATTTCCGGGTCTTGGTTTGATTGGTTGACATTCTTTTGAATTCTTGCTCCTAATCATTTGGATTCTGGGTCCCCTATTTCACAGGCTTTTGGTCCTGGACCTTGTCATCCTTGTCATCCTAATTCTCGCTTATTAGTCCTCCTGGTCCGGCTCCCCTGGTTTATCTGGTCCTCTCATTTGCCTGTTCCTAATCCTTCTGATCCTGGTTACCTTGGTGCATGTAGGCCTGGTCTTAGTTTTGGTACACCTTTGTCTGGCCCTCCTGTATCGGGTCTTCTGATGCTAGTCCCACTGGCCTTGGTTTCCCTAGCCCTCCAAGTCGCCGGTCCTCCTGCCCCAGCCTACTCCTTCTAATCCTCCTGATCTCCTGGTTTGCATATTTTATCTTGCTATTGTCCATCTGACCATGGGCCCCTCTATTATGGTTCTCCTAGTAATGGTCCTATTAGGTCTGCTCTTTCTCATCCCTCTGGCACTGGTTTTCCTAGTTCCTATGTTGTAGGCCACCTGGGTTCATGTAGTTCCTTGTCACCCTAGCTTAGGACCCCCTGAGCCTGACACTCCTGGACCTTCTGATCCTGGCCCCACTGGACCTAGTCTCTCTCATCCTTTATAACCCACTGGTCATTCTAATCTAGGTCTCTAGGTCCTACTATCCCTGGTCCTTTCTGGTTGTGGTCTTCCTGGTCCTTTTGCTTCTGGCCCTTTGGTCCTACTTGATCTGATGTATGTGGTCTTGGCCCTCCTGTCTCTGGCCCTTCTCTCCACTGATCTGCTGGTACTGGCCCTCTTTGGTCTGTCTACTTGGGTCTGCTTCTCCTGGACGTGGCTATCCTTGTCCCTCTGGACCTGGTCGGTGAGCACAGTCCCTCATAGCTCTCCTTTTCGTTATGGTCCAGGGCCTTCTGTTCCTTCTATCCCTGGCCCTTGATTTTCTTTGGGCCCTTGTTCACTTGGTCCAGATCCCTGTGTTCCACATCCTCCTAGCCCTCCTGATCCATCTCACCCTGGACCTGGTACCCCTAGTGCTGTTTTTCATTGTCCTGTTCCTCATCATCGATTTGTTCCTGGTTCCGTCTGGCACTGATAACCCTGGTCCTCATAGATAAGTCGCCCTGGACCTGAATCTTCTTGCACTGGTCCTTGTGGCTCTGGTTGCCCTAGCCCTCCTAGTGGTCCACCTCTTGACCCTTATTCTCCTACTTTTCATCGGCTCCTACTGCTTCTTTTCCCAGTGCCCCCTCCACAATTACTTTAGTCAGGTACAGCCTCTTAGCCTGTCACACAGACTTTTTTCTTTGGCTTCCAGATTTCTTTTGCTGAGCAGCACTGATAAGTATAGAAATGAGGGCCTACTAGAGACAGGACATTGCCCGCTTAAAACGCAGCTTAACGTGTTAAAAATCAAAACTACTATTTCCAAAATGCACTATGCAGGTGATTAAAATATCAGTGTGGCTGAAGGCTCACTCATGACATGGGACCTATAAGCATCAATGCCCTAAACCTACTCTGCTGGGTGAATAGTATAAACAGTGTGTTTATTCACAGGCAGCAGAGTGAACGCCTTCTGTGAATTACCCAGATGCATTGCACACCTGCCTCCTGCTTTCACTTTCCCCTTTCACAGAGTCCCCCTTACAGTGTATCACTCAATTTACCTCCTGCAATTGCCTAAAAGCACTATGCCCCATAACACCTATTACCTACTGTACGTGTCCCTCTCTCTGGAGCCCAGATACCACCGACCTGATTAAATTCCCTCTTTGCTGCTACTTGTTGACTGCTGCAGTGTTGCCAGATTTAAAGTACTATGCAGGCACAATCCTTCTTAAACAGATCCCTGGAGCTAGCACAAGGCCTTCCATAAGAAGCCCAAAAAGAGCCCAGCCCTCAAAAATAATCAAAAGGAGCATCATGAACATTAAAAAACAATGTATTCTCATAAGTGAATAAAACATTTACGTAACATGTTTTCTGAGCATACTTAGGGGTCCATTACGATGTCGGGCGAAAAAAATCCGCCATCCACCATATCCTGAAAAAACCGCCCGCCTGCACCATGGGAATACCGACCGAGCAATTATGATGTCGCGAAGCAATCTACGCCCACGGCGGAAAAAGCACACAAAATTCCGCCCGTCCATACCAGAGTAGAAGATCATCCGTCCGCCATGGACGCAATCCCGCACGAAAACCCAAATCCGCCCGCCCCGCCGACCGAGACAACGACCGTGAAATTATGATCTCCCAGACATGAGCGCGGTAAATCCACAGATTCCCCGCCCGCCACCGTTAACAACAGTGATGAATAACTGACACGGCGGAAGGCTTGGCGCCCACGTCCGTGCATGGAAATCATTGGCAGAACAAAGAAACACACATGACATGGCCAACAAGTCCACACAGCAAACTACGCCAAAATACACAAACACAGAACACATCCCAAAGATACCACCCCCCTGGCAAAAACAAATAAACTACAAATCCCAGGACACCAGACACAACACACCTGAAAACAACAGCCCATCATGACACACCCACATAGGTAAGTACAAAAGCAGCCCCTTCACAGACCACAATCCCTTGCACCACTACAAAGCGAAGCCATCAGCGAACCCAGACAGCCCCAAAGGAAAGCAGCACACCACACGCACGCACACATCACACTCATCACTAACACCAACACCACCATCACCACTGAAACAACGGCACCACGAACACCCTGCACACCACACACCACACACCACACACCCACCACACCAGCACCACATATACCAAACCACACACCATGGCAACACAAAGAATGCCTATGTACACTGCCACTGAGTTGACGGTCATGGTCGACGAGATCATCAAGGTGCACCCACAAATCTATGGGAACCAGGTCCAACAGACACCACTAGCCACCAGAAACAGAATGTGGAGAAGGATAGTAGACCAGGTGAATGCAGTTGGGAACGTGCCACGCAACAGGGGTGAAATTACAAAGAGGTGGCACGACCTGAAATGCGTGGTCAGGAAGAAGGAGGCCAAGAATCGTGAGCTGGCTGACAGGACTGGCGGCGGGAATCCAGCGCCATTCAAGACCTTCAAGGTGTGGGAGGAGAAGGTGCGAGGCATCCTACATTCGGAGAGTCTCACCGGAATACCAGGGGGAGTGGAGGCTGGTAAGTACAAACAAATGTATACCAGCACACTGCTATGCACTGTCATGCACCACCAGAATGCCATAGCTCTGAGGCCCAAACACCCCCATGTCCAGCACACAATACACAAGACATCTCTCACACATGCAACAGACACCCCCACACACTCAGCCCAAAGGTACCAACAAACAAAACCATGGGGGCATGTGTACAGTCAGCCAGCTCCACAACTCCCACCAGGTCCCCTTGTACCCCAGATGCGCAGGAAGGAGCACTCCCCACACACATGTGTCAGCCATAGCTGCACTAACCAACAAGTAACAGGTAAGTAGCCTTACCACAAAGTCCGTGTATCGGAGGGGGGACTGCAGAAGTACAACCCCCAACAGGCCCCTAGTACAACAGCGCAGCAAGATGGAGCACTCCCCACACCCATGTGTCAGCCATTGCAGTGCACACCTTCACCCGACAGGTAGATATGTTTTCCTACATGGAGGGGTGTCTGTGGGTGGTAAGTCATCACCATAACTCACAACACGGCCCCCACTCCCACAGACCAGCAAGATGGAGCACCCCACCCTCCCATAACCATGTGGTAGCCATTGCATTGCACCCTCCAAACCAACAAGTAGGTAGACTACTGTACAGGGCGGGGTGTCTGTAGGCATGAGGACTGTACTACGACTAACATTTTGGACATGTCACGTAGCAGAGGAACAGGTAGCACTGCTCCCTGTCATAACCATGTGACTAATGTGCACACGGACATGAATTACAGAGTCATAGCCCACATGAGCCATGTCAAATACACTAACACGTAAGGAGTCACGTCTGCATGCACAAGTCTCACTGGAGTACTGACCCACATGGCGTGCACTGTGCCAGTCAACACACACATCAGCAACACCATCGAAGTCTTGTCCATGTAGTCGTGTCTGCTTGTTCCGTTGACATTGTACAACATCACCCATGTAAGTCTATCTTGTCTCAATGTAACAGAGTGGGACCCCAGTAATGTCACATACACCACTGGACCCATGAACCACACAGCTACACAATGCACATTCAAAATCTCATCCATCTCATCTTTCATCCCCAGTGTCATGTAAGGTATATCATCTAAACAGTTGTCCCATATACAGTAGTACAGCAAAGATCCCTGTCGATGACCAAACATGTGTCTGCAGTGTCTGAAGCGCACGTCACACTGTGATTTACAACATACCTAAAATAGTCAACACACCAAGAGCACTGCATAGCAGCACATGGCTGAGGGTAGCACGCACACCAAGGAATTGTCCCATCTGCAATACGTTATGTGGCACACAACCATCACTCACACACCACAATGCTTGCAGTGTAATGTCCCCAAATGATAACAGTGAGCAGATATGCTGGGTATGTCAGACATACACACACCTTTGTCTCTGCAGTGTCGTGTGGCCAAAACACATGCCCCCTACCGCACCCATATGTCACAGTATGTACCACAAAACCATATTTCATCCCAAAAGCTTACATGGGGCTGTACCCGTGTCCACCAAAGCCACAAAATGTAGGGGTACTGCAACACACACCGATTTGCATTACAAATCCGTCCCATGCCATATGCACCCATCACACTATTCCATTGCCATGATCACGCACACACATTGTAGAGACATACACATGCATCTGGGAAATCAGTGACCAACTGTGCACAAACTGTGAATGTCAGACATCGAACACAAACCTTGCAAGGTGCAACACAATAACCTTTCGTCTCCGCCCCACAGGTGACGAACAGCATGATGCTGGAGAGGGAGACAGCAGCCATCACAGCCAGTCCACAAGCCCTCCACCCGGACTCACGGATGTGGAAGACCTGGACACCTCTTCGGACGAGGAGACCCGACCAGGCACATCTGGTGTGGCAGGGCGCAACCGCTCCCCAGGACCCCTCCTACCCACCAACCCATCTCCCAGGGCTGGTGACCAGTCCCAGGCCCCTGCTGCCACGGCCATTGCGGCCACCACCACCGCCGCAACCACCACCACCACCACCACCACCAGGGCCTCCCTGACCACTCACCCCACGCAAGGTGTTGTACGCACGTCGACATCGACCCTGGGAGCGACAACGAGGCCCCGGGTGACCACTGTGGCGAGTGGGCAGGTCGGTGGCAGCAGTACAGGTGGGAGGAGCAGGGTCAGGCCAACGCCATCCGAGCCTGGGAGCCAAGCCCTGACGCAAATCGCCAGAGTCCTTGGGGCCTATGAAGAGGCCCAGGGACAATGGGCCCGGTCAGCTGCCGATACGCAGGAAGTCCTTGGGGTGTTGAGGTCCATGGACGCCCATATGGGCCAATTCGTGACCCGTATGGGCCAACTAGTCGACCTCATGGGCCAGCTAGTGGTGGCGGTGAGGGCCCAATCAAGGCCAACCACACCACCTCCGCCACCACATGCTGGGGCGCAGGGTCGTGCAACATCCAGTTCCCCTGCGTCCACAGCGAGTGGGCAATCCTCAGCCACCACCAGCAGCCCACAACCACAACCCCCCCTCCCAAACTTGGAAGGGTTCGTCCGAAGAGGAAACAGGTGTCCAGAGAAGACTTCGTACGCTCCAAACGCCAGTGAGTCAGCCAGCCACGGTGGCCATCTACTGCATTCACTTGGACTACTATCCTACCCCACACTGCCATGTGAATGGCATGTGTCTGTCGGACTGTGGACCCAGAACAACATGGGTACACCTTGACCATCACGCGGACATGTCCGTCAACTCATTGTTCCAGCATGCACCACTTGTGTGATCACCTTGCCCACAATCACGTCACTGCTTTAAATAATTACACCTGGATCACATTCTGTCTTATCTGCTCTGTGTTTAATCAAGGATGTGAAACCGTCACCATGATCAGAAATGCATCTGTAGTGTGGTATGTCGAAAGGCCAGGAGAGGCTGTAGGGACCTAGGGGGGAAAAACAGAACAAGAGTCAATTGAATGTGTGTGTCACACACTCATCACACAGTACTTGTCATCAAGTTTAAGCAATGTACACACATCTCACAGAGCAACAGGGCACAATGCTACAGCCACTGTCAGTGGCATACTACCCTGGACATGGACCATTGCCACACAGCACTCAGTGAACAATAGGCCGCCGTGACAATGCACACATACACCTACACAACTACAGCAACATCAGCCGTCGTACATGGTCACTCACCGTCAGTGAAGTAGCAGGCGATGAGCTGCTGACGCTCATTCACTGCTTCCTCCTCTCCACTGTCCTCGTCACTGGACACGGCTTGGTCTGCAGGCGGGGGCCCTGGCTGATCACCGTCATCCACTATCAGGGGGATCTGCCTGCGAATCACGAGATTGTGCAGCATGCAGCATGCCACAAGTATCTGGCACACCTTCTGTGGGGAGTATGCCAGTGCACCCTCGGTGCGGTCCAGGCATCTGAATCTGGACTTCAGGAGTCCAAATGTCCGCTCCACCACACGTCTGGTCCTCCCATGTGCCTCATTGTATCTGACATCAGCTGGTGTCCTAGGATTACGGCGTGGGCTCAGCAGCCAAGGCCCGTTAGGATATGCAGAGTCACCTGGGTGTGAGAAACACAGAGAACCATTGCAATTCCAACAGGATACAAGACAGCATGTCACACTCAGCACGCTACACGAGTATGCATACTCACCAACAATCCATGCACGGTCCGGTTGAAGATTGGCCATCATTCGTGGGAGGATGCTGTGGCGCATGATGTGCGAGTCATGGACGGATCCGGGAAACTTCGCAAACACGTGTGTGATTATCATGTCCGCCAGGCACACCACTTGCACATTCAGGGAGTGGAAATGTTTCCGATTCCTATAGATGTGCTCCATGGCCTGTGGTGCTACAAGGCCAACATGGGTGCAATCAATTGCACCAACAACGTGGGGGATGCGTCCAAGGGCATAGAAAGCACCCTTCACTGCCGCCAAATCACGAGCCCTGGGGAATCGGATGTACCGGTTCCTGTACAGCATCATAGCTGACAGGACATCCCGTAGCACCATGCTGAACATGGGCTGGGACATCCCACCTCCACTGCCCACCGTGTGTTGGAAAGATCCGGTAGCGAAAAAATGCAGTGCAGCCATCACCTTAGCCGTGGGGGTGAATGCTGTAGGATACACCCTGCGAGGACGAAGGTGGGGTTCCAGCATTGCACATAGGTGATGCAGGGTGGGTCGGTCCAGACGGAATTTCCTGATAACCTCCACATCCTCCATGTCTGCCAGCAATTGGTAGGGGCGATGTATGTTTGGTCTCCTCCTAGGACAGATGGAAGTGGACACATGTCAATGCAACACACCACGTGGCATTTCCACATACACAAAACTAAAATTACTGACAAAACTATGGAATCACAGTACAGCTGACAAGTAGGGACAGCACAGCTACAATACTCTTACACAGGTCCCCTTACCAATGGCAATGACCACTGACTCCAACCATTGCTATGAGCATGCACATGGGGAATTAGGCCATAATAGCTTGAAAGGCATGATGATCACTGTTCCCTGTAACCTGCGCGCGTGCGCGCCCGCGCACCTATTTGAATCGGAGCGCGCAGTGTCTTCTTTGCAGCGCGCACACACCATGAGAGGCAAGTATTCATGTTAATCCCAGTGCTGTGATTAACATGAATACTTAAAGAAAAGTAGACAATCTGCTCTCCTCCGCGCTCTGTTAAGAAAAGTCATGCAGCAAGCCTAAAATCACGAGTGCTTTCACAATCATTAACATATATTAGTGATTGTGAAAGCACACATTGTGCTGTTGGGCTTGCTGCATGCTTTTTCTTAACATAGCGCAGCAGTTTGTGTGGCTTTTTGAAAGTTTCCATGTTAAATGCAGCCCCGAGTTTAAGCATGTCGGGCCCTGCAAGTAACATGAACACTTTAAAAAAGGCATGCAATTTGCCGCTGTCCATTAACAAAAGGCAGGCAACAAGCCTAACAGCACAACCTGTGCTTTCACAATCATTAACATATATTAGTGATTGTGAAAGCACACATTGTGCTATTGGGCTTGCTGCATGCTTTTCTTAACATAGCGCTTCAGTTTGGGTGGCTTTTTGAAAGTTTTAATGTTAAATGCAGCCCGAGTGTAAGCATGTCGGGCCCTGCAATTAACATGAAAACTTTCAAAAGGCATGCAATCTGCAGCGAGTTCATTAACAAAAGGCAGGCAACAAGCCTAACAGCATAACGTGTGCTTTCACAATCCCCAATATGTATTAGGGATTATGAAAGCACACGTCGTGCTGATAGGCTTCCTGCGTGCCTTTTGATGATAGATAGGGTGACTAGAATTTTAAAGCCAAAAACCGGAAATTTCACACGAACAGAAAGGGACTACACATAGCTGCCAAGGTTTCAGATTGCTATGTGTGACATTTTCAAAATTTCAGTGCAATTATGAGTGCATTTCAATGACTATGAGTGACACTTTCTTGAGAGCAAAATCAGCCTTGCTCTCACCCGGGTACACTAGAACCCCATTCCCAATATGAACCAACCTGCCCCACCCAGTGCATTCAAACACCACACAGCCAACTAACTCCCTTCATATCCACCAGAACCAACCTACTCCTTCGCAGTCCATCTTAACCACATTCACATCCCCAGTGTTCAGTTCACCTGTGCCAAGCAAGACTCGGGCCAGGTTGAGATGGGGCTAGGGGTCATTGGTGGTGCTTTGCTGATTATTGCAGGAGAGAGGCCGGGCCTGGCCTGGCCTTTCAGGACTGGCCTCAGACCAAAGGCTGCATGTAATACCCATAACGAAGCACTGTACATTCTGTGTCAGCAGAGAAGGGCTGTTGCCTGTGTGTCCTAGGGGCTGCACTGAGTCCGAGTCCTAACGTAAACTGCCAAATGTAAACTGACTGTCGTGCCACACGCTCGCACAGCAGGCTGCAGGGCGCCTATAGCTAGGTGCTTAATCGGACTCAGTCTATCGGACATTGGGCGCTGGGTAAATCAAGCAGACATTGATTCGCTCACGTTGTCACGTGAGGTCAGTGAAGCTGAATGCTGCGCCAGCTCAGTATGGGTGAAGTTGTTACACTGTAGCCCCTAAAGCCAGCCCAAATCTAGCTGAGCCAACCCCCAAGTCTGCGCAATCAGGGCTGACCGCGCTGTGCCAGCTTTCTGTAAGTGATGCTAATTACCAGCTAGTTCTGGGCTTGACATCGGAGGATGATTCATAAATGCGTGACTTTGCATTTCAGTACGGTGATGATGACCACCCCACTAAAATGCGTTAGTCTAAGCCTGATGCGTGGTAGTTGGAGGGCTGCAAAAGGCATTGAAGAAATGCAGCAGGAGATAAAACTCATAGAAGGAATGTTCTGTGGTTGGCTAAGGACAGGACACAACAATGCATTTTCTCAGATTACATTGTGGTGCAATCTTGAATAACACAGACACCTCTCAGGGATTTAGCATTCCCATTTGACAAGTGATAGTAAGGGACACATTCTCCATTAAAAGTCTTTTAATGTAACAATATGCTTTTGAATACTGTATCCTTTTTATGTTTGTTGTATGTTGCAAACCTGCCTTAAGACCCTTAATGTGGTGCTGTATGTGTAGAAATACACTGCCTTTTCACTTTATTAAGCAAATGTTTGAGTGATAGTTCCACTGACATTTTTCGCTGCACCCACACACGCGGTTGGGTTCTTGGCGCACATAACCTTGGCTGCAGCGCACAGAGACCTTATACTGCCGCACACAAAGAAAAAAAATTAGAGGGAACATTGATGATGATCATTCCAGACTGCATATGTGTGAAGCGGCAACACCACGGCAATATACCTAGCTGCTGTGCCTGACACAGCTTCCGAGGCTGGGTGAGTATGGCACACACCAACAACACAATGTACACAGGCTGAGCGGCCCAAACAAGTGGGTCCTGTTGCACAACGGGATATGAGACAGTCAATGATGTCCCTAGTTCACCCAATGTACAGCACTGTATGCATCACACCTCCAACACACATTGACAGGTGTAAACATTGACAACTCCATGACAACACAGCTGTGTGAATGCAAACACACATCACAAGTGACACGTAACGTTGCACGTGCCAAGTGGGAGATGTACATTGAGAAATATGGCATGTGTGTGCATATGCACATCCCATGCTGCCATGCTAATGTGTACATGATGATGTGCCAACAGACATGTGGAGGCTGAGCCCTGTCCGTCAATGCCTATGCACACAGCATGAAGTGGCCCTGTCTAGTGTGGACATGCTCCCACACACAAATCATGGCCACACCTGCAAATGCATGGCGCACATTAAACTGTGGATTCCACATGGCACCAGCGGACTGTACCCGCAATGGACCATGCCCTTGAGGCCAACTCCAATGGCCCTCGCGGTTACATCCTGCCTGTTCGACTATAGAGGTAAGCGTACCGGGACAGCTCGGAGCAGGCCATTGTGTGCAATTGAAGTAGGCAGACATGGTACACCAATCGCAGCAGCTTAGACCCACTGAGACAGCCCCAGGGGGCTCTATGAGTGTGGGAGGGAGACCGGCATTACCACAGCTTACAGGGACTACTGCCTGGCATCCCTCAACAACACCTGCTGCTGCTGCCACCTGTCCACCTTCATGTCGACGACTCAGAAGATATATCAAGCTCCACTCACCAGCGAGGAGCTGGAGTTCCTGGATTCCGAGCTCCACGCACACTGCCCAAGGCTATGTCTTGCAAAAGTTGTGTGTGTAAGACAACTACAGTGTGTGTGGGAGTGCATGTGGGGTACACACATGTCGTTGATCCGCAGCACTATGAGTCAGAGCCTGTGGGGTTCCAAAATGCACTGCTTACCATGCTTGCTACAGGTGGAAAGGGTATGTAGGCTCTCTGGCGCTTTCCCATGCATGTCCCTCCTGAGTGGTGGTACATGGCATTTACATGTCAGACATCCAGTGACGCAGCCACTTGGCAATGCAGGACTCAGGGCAGTTATTGCTTGTGTGAATGGCTGGCTGGGGCCCTGCTGGCCTTCTCAGTCTCAGCAGACCTGTCCTGCCCATTGACCGCCCAATACTAGAAGGAAACAACACTGACTGTACAGTGGGTTACATGTGTCTTTAGTTCACAACCCTCCGGAAATGCGCATACTCAGCCCTGTCGATTGAACACTCCAGGTCTTGTGATAGGGATGTGTGTGAGAGATAGTGGCACTGAATGTGACCTCCATTGCGGGGTGAGCCATTCACAGGGCGAGTACGTTGAGGGCTGCGCAGTGATGGACACAGTGAGTCCACCCACAAAGATGTGTTGCCTTGTGATCTATGTGCTGGTTTACCTGACAATGGACAGTAGATGTGGGCAGACTGCACATTGCTCAATGTGCTGGCATCCTGCATGTGAATGGGATGGACAGGTACTGTGCACACACTCCCACCAGCATGCATTAACGTGTGGTGTACACATGCTGTAATGCCATGTCTGAGAACTTCTTGGCGCTGTTACACATCTCTGAGTATATTGGATGGGTCAGCATCATGCCACTGTGATTGGTGGATGTGGGTGATGATGAGAAGTTTATGAGTGATATTCCAACCCTCTTGTGTACCATCCCTGCTGTTGGAAGTCCTCCAGCCCAAGGCCTTGTGATGAGCCATTGCATCCAAGTTGATGCCTCTGTGTATGTGTAACCGACAGTGCAGCCAATTCCACAAAGGGTGTGACGTCATCTTCCGGATGAGCGACTACGTGGCAGAGACGAATCGGGGGATGCCCCTCGTATTGTCAGGTTAGCACGGGACTGCATTTCACCACTAATGGTCTGCATCTTGACAGTCAGACAGCCTGTGCCGGATGCACGTGTGTAGGGGCATCAGCAGCAAGCAAGTGTACAGTATAGTGGGATGGTGTCTTTTGGTGTGAGAGGCAGCATGTGTCCACAGCCTACCCATAATCTGGGTAATGTGATGTTTGCTGTGTGATGCAGTGGGTTGTAAGTGTACTCTGTGCTGGGTGCATCTGACATGCATATGCGATTCCTGAGGTCCAAGATGTAATTAGAGCACTCTGCATTGTCAATGCATTCAGAGTCGTAGCCCTCAGGAACAACCTGTAGTAGGCTGGAGTGGCAATTCACATGTATGTTTGAGGCACTGTGCCTACTCTGATTTCGTTCGGACATATGTGTGCGATGCCTCACCTCATATTCCTGGTACTTACACATCCGGAACACTGTGCAACAGTAGTTGTGCTCGTGCGAACGACAGGTGGAAGGCATGGGCACATGACCATTGTGGACTGTCATGTAGCAGTCTGTGTGAGTGGTGTCCCATTCTGCTCCATGCAGGTATGTCCTTGGCCTAATTACGTAGTGGTCATCCTTGCCACCATCAGGACAGTGGGTGTGCACACAGCGATTTGTGGCTATGGTCGCAGGGTGACACAGGCCGGGTGTTGTGCTATGTGCACAACACATGTGCCACTTATTAGCGGCTTCATTTTCTGTCCGCCAGCCATTACGTGTTGATTGTGGTGGCTGTATAAGATTGCACAGGTATCGTGCAACATGTGGGTTTGGGAATGTTCTGTGCTGCTTCCTTGCACATGTCTGTTTAATTGATGCCAAATGAGTGAGGCCACCTCGCTCTCTCACATGTGGCATCTCCCGTGGGTGCTGAGGGACAGGGGACGGTCAACAGTGGTGAGGCATGGGATGAAGCAGCTGCACAGGAGCTGAGTGAGACAGATGTGACCAGCGCCTCGGAGGGGCCAGATGTGTGCTGGATGAATCACAGGCCGAGACGGCAATTTCTGCGTCATCTGAGGACAGAGGTGATGCATCCATGTTTGCTAGCACAGGGGACGTGGACTCTGGCTCCTCTTCAGCCACGCGGAGGCCAATGCCCGCCCTCCCATCTACTTCCACTGGTGCAACACGTGTCGGCACAAGGATGAAGGATAGAGTGTCCTTCACACCAGGCACAGCTGCCCCTGCACATGTGACCCCTGCTGCCCTCAGTGCAGGGTCTGTTGAGCTTGTGCGGCATCTCTGCGTGGGGCAGACGGCTGTCCTCAATTACTTCATTGCCCATGACATCACCTTGCCGCAGGTGACATAGGTCATGGAGGGCCTACATGTACGCGTGGGTGGGCTACACCAGACTGTCCAATGGTTGTCCTCCCCAGTCAAGGTGGTCCTTCAACTGGGCCAATATCAGGCTGACATTCCTGACCCTTTCTCAACCCCCCTGGAAAGTGGCACATCTGACAACAGCAGGGCACGAGTCCTAAAAAAAGAAGTGGGGGATGCTGACGTCACGACAGGAAGTGACATCACGAAAGGTGGCTTGCACACGTCAGACTCATTGCCTCCCCTCGCTCAGCCATTATATGCTATTGCATCAGAGAAGCCAGCGCGTGCACCAGCAGCTCCGATCTCGCCCCAGAGAGGCCAAAGAGTGAATGTGTGGCTCGATTTGCTCCAGTTATCGTGCTCGCGGTAGAATCAGTGGTGGGACACCGTCCACCCGTGTGGTACCCCGACTCGGGCCCTTGACAACAGTGACAATGCATGACAGTCTCCGGAGTCCGGATACACCACATGCAACACACAGAAGCCGTAGCGGCCCTAGCGGGACAGGCCGCAAACACCATCCCAGACGAAAGGTAGACCCAACCCGGCGCACATAGTCATTACATCCGCTGCCATTGACAAGGGACCCATAGAGTGAGATATGGGCCTCAGGGTGACGGGCCTCCGAGCCATCCCCCGCCAACGAGTGTCATGCAACTCACACATATCGCAAGTCCAATAGGACACTTTGCCTGCACAGTCCAGGGCTCGAGTCAGGGTACCACGTGGGTGGACGGCGTCCCCACACTTTTTTTACCGTGAGCTCGATGACTGGAGCAAGTGGAGCCACACATTCACTCTTTGGCCTCTCTGGGGCGAGTTTGGAGCTGCTGCTCACGCGCTGGCGTCTCTGATGCAATCGCATCTAAGGGGTGAGCGAGGGGCGGCAATGAGTCTGATGGCGCAGGCCACATTTCGTGACGTCACTTCCTGTCGTGACGTCAGCGTCCCCCCACTTCTCATTTTGGACTTGTGACCTGCTGCACACTGAGAATATGTTGCCTGCGAGATGTGACCAGGAGAAGGGCGACATGACCTCCCACCCACCAAGCTCCACTGCCATCCCGTGCCCTGGGTAGCCTGTGCAGGTGGACAATGTAGGGGATACACCTGGAGGACAGGGGATGTAAGTGCCTTGGCAAGGGCCGGGCAGATGCACAGCAGTATCCAGCATGTCCCCAGAGGGGGGGCTAACGCCTACACCTGATGCAGCATTGATCGTGTGCCCGCCTGTTGTGCCCACACGAGTTCACATTCATCCACAGACAGGTAGGCTTTCCAAATTCCCAACATAGTGGAATTGTACCCCTCCGGGATCCTCCCCACACAGTCTGTTTCAACACTGCATGAGTGCACCTACCCGTGCCACCCACCCACCTGGGCCAAGCAGCCCTCCCACTTCACATGCCACATGTGTGTCTTCCACAGTTGTGCTCCTCTCTCAGGGGCGGACCTCCAACTGTCCCGTAGCACACAGACAGCACCGAGTCGGACTGGCATCCTGTTTGAATGGTAGGCACCCTCACACAACTACCTGTGACACAGTGGTGGCTGTAATGGCTATTGTGACTGCCATGGCAGTGTTGTGGCCATGGCAGGGTACACTCACACACAATGCATGCGCAACTTTTCGTATCACTACTCTGCACATCGGACTGGCCACTGTCCCTGGTGTTGAACAATATTGCCGCCTGTCTATGTAATCTGTGACTGGATGCTGTTGTTCCTGTAGTCGGTTGTGTCTGTGTAGTTGCTGATTGCAGTTGTTACTGTGTGTGCATAGTTAAGTGAGGCACATGCCTTGTATGGTACCTCAACAATTGCAATGTCTGGTCTTACATTCCAATGTGTTTTACACATGGCTGGGACTTCACTTCTTTCAGACTCTGCTACTTGTGTGTGTGATGAAGAAGTATTTTAGTGACACGGATTGTCTGCATGTATTTGCTGGTATTTCATGGAAAATGTATACGTGTCATGTTTGCGTGCAAGCAAAGCACGGGGTGTGAGTCTGGCCACAGGATGACAGGTAGCATGTGCATAGTGTGCGGGTATGTGTGAGCTTATTTTCTGGGTGGCCAGCAGTGTAGGTGTATGTTAATCTTGTGATGAACATTGAGCCTGGGCACATGGCTTACTTTCAAAGTGTGCATTTGGGAGGTGTAGGTGTGTGTGGTGTGAAGTGTGTGACTTTGGGGTAGTGTTGGTGTGTGTGCGTGCACTCTGGCAATGTCGATTACACACATGTGTTACCCAGGGGCATGGTGGGTGTTTGTATCCGTGTTCAGGTCTGTGAATGTGAGCGCATGTGTGTATTGTATGTTGCACAGTGTGCAGTGTGTGGGTGTGTCCTTGCAGTTCAGGATGGCTCCTACTTAATATGTTTTGGCCATTGTGGGTCTGCAGGGTGTGTGACTGTCAAGATTGTGCCTGGTTTAATTAAGCATGTATGTGAGTTTCAGCAGTTCGTACTCACTGTGCGGACCTGCGCACCCACACTGATATCCTGTGTGTGTTTTGTCATGCATTGCTGTAGCATGCTTCTTGCGTGGGTCCTACTTTTGCTTGATGAGTGTGATGTCCGACTGTGAAGGTAATTATACACATATGTAGGACTGTGCTTTGAAGTGACCAGCCCGTCAGTGTTAATGTGATGATCTGTTGGGCCACATCAGAGTCTGACAATCAAAGGCCCACGACCTGTAGTATTTCACTAGGTCCACTGTGGCGGCAACTCATATGCATTGACATCCAATGTCACTGGACTACATGGTCATCTCACGACTCTCGTGTACTTCACACACTCTCATCCTCTCTCATTCGTACTTGTCTTCTAAAAATAATTCTACAGAGTCACATATTTGCTTCGAGGCATGTATTTGGACTTACTTCCTCTGTGATGCAGTATAGTGGACACTACTGGCAGCAAAATGCATGTGGAGGATATACTTAGCATGATTACACATACGAAAGGGGGTACAGGTAGATGTAATTAGTTGTTGACTGTGGAATGGAGGCTTCAGGGTTACAACTGCCTTGCCCTTGCTATGCTAAAGTACATTTGCTAATTACTGATGGTCTCTGGGCTTTGACACAGACAGTATTCATTTAGCCTACCAGACAGCTTGACATCATGGGGACAGTTCATCTCAGTTCCATGGTACCGGTTTAGTACAATAGTGACTCCGACACACCTGCGTCAGAGGTGACATCAGGGCATGTGCCTACCTGCATGCAGCAGCGTCTCACCAGTTGTTGCAATGTGGTGGCTACTGAACATGACACTATAACTAGGGCCATGTTGTAGGGGGTTGCATTTGTTGTCCATGCAAAAGTCCTGGCACGGAAGTACAGACAAAGGTGAGGTGACAGTTCTCACGTACTACAGCAGACAGATAAGTGTGCACTGACAGGTGCATGTGTCCAGGTGCGCAGAATGCATATTATGGCATAGTTGTTCGTGCTGTATTGGCCATGTGGTTACTGTACACAAATCCCATACCTCTGCCTCCCCCTGTTCATGCAGAGACACGGGATATGGTGAGGAACAGGGTGCATGTCCCGAAAATGTCAGATGTCATGGCAGTGGAGTTGATGGTAAGGTGTTAGTTGCAGATTATATGGTATAGTTCTTGTACAGCTAACTGCCCACTCCGTGTGAAAGCCAAGCATGGGTACGGTGTTGAACATCAATGTTCAATTGGGGGTATTGAGTCGGGGACCCATGAATTGACAAGTTGACGTGTATGCGATACCTTCCAGCAGGGCATCCATCCCATTGATGGTAAACATGGATGTCATCCAATGAAGCGGATGGTGGGTAGCAACGTGTTCATCGTAAGTTGTCCCTTGTAGAATCCTGATGGGACATGTTGGATGACATTCGATGAAACTGTGATCCAGAAGACGTTGTGTGGAGGCACACTGGTCCCATTGCAGTGTGTCCCCGATTGCAGCCACAAACGCCATGCCCCCATACACTGAACAGATCCTGTCGTGGTAGTCCAGGGGAGCAAACACCTGTACCAAGTCCAACTTTGGACATGCCGGGTTGGAGAGACATAAATCCACAGGCCAGTGGAACGGACACCTCCGACAGTAGAAAACGGGTATGACGCAGCTGAACATTGCAATGCGGTAAGTTACTTGGTAATTTACATTCAGCACTGCCAGATTTGAACAGCCCACTATGTGTAGCAAGCTGGCACTGTACAGCTTGATCTGTCCGGCGTAGTTGAGGGTCACTGGTGCAACAGCCATATTGCTACAGGGTGATGTGATGGCGTGCTCCGGCTACCTGAGCAGTCAGCAGAGTGCAGCCTCCGACGATGCTGGGAATTCTGGAATGGATGTACGGCGGCAGGACTTGGGGTATAGCTTGGGCGGAGGACACAGTCCCTCATCCCACATGCTTCTATGAATAGTCAAGGCCAGTGGTGTCTGACTCTTTCCAGATTACTTGCATTTGGTCCACATGGAGGAGTGGTATTATTGTATTTTGTGGTGTTATCTATCTTTCATGTTGTGCGCTATCTGCCAGTGGACGTTTTACTCTGCATGGCTATGTTTTGCTTCTTGTTGGTACAATGGCTCCGTTATCCTGCATAATTTGTTGCAATGTTATTTAGGAGTAGGAATGGAAGGCCATTCAGTGCTATCTGCTCTGCCGTGTGTGGGCGGGACACTCCGTTGCCGCTGTACATTGCGGCTTCTATGTGGGTGTAGTGATTGGGCACACCTGTTCTCAGGCAGCAGGGTTTTTCTATTTTGTACTTTGCATGGGTTGTTATTGCGAGCAGGATGGTATAGGTATTTCTTGTTGAGACTGGCGTGCCTTTTCCGGATATTGTCGATATTCTGCGCTGTTATGTAGCAGCCGCCGTGTGCTTCTCCATGTTTTACACACAAGGGTGTGTCCTATTTTGCCATCACATTACTCCCCTGTTCGGGACACTTGTGTGACGTCAAGTTGACAACTGTGAGTTGTCGGTTGGGGACATGACTGATGCAGGAAGGCCACGTGACATGTGCCTTCAGGGTGGTGCTGGTGTGTAGTTGTGACCCTGTGGTGTTTGTGTGCAGCCATGCCTGGCGCTGTCGTTGGCCCCTGTGTTGTGCACATGTGTACCTGCATCATCGCCGCTACGCTGCAGTGCCGTGACGGGGACGTCACTTCCTGGGCCCGGGTAGTGGGTGCCCAGGATGTTGCGAGTTGTGTTATTTTGACAGGTGGGACATGTGTGGATACAGTGGTGGATGTGTCCTGTCCACACAGGGGTGCCTGGGGGGGCCATGTACAGTTTTTCCGCCCTTGCATTGTGTGCAGTGTTTGCGTGCCCTTGTTGTGTGTCTGCCTACCTGCGTCGTCGTGGCGCATTCACTCCTAGGTGGTGCATCAGGTAGAGCATGGGGATGGCCTGGAGTGCAGGGTTCATATCTGGGTGGGCCGCCTTTTCGGTCTCCGTACTGAACAGTCGGTTTTCCGCCTTGGTATCTCGTGCGGTGTCTCTTTGCCAGTGAGGCTGTTTGGTTATGGTATCGTAATTTGTACGCCGGGCGGTACGTCATTTCGTCGGACGGTGTGTCTCCATTGGCTCGCGCCGCTACGTAGACGGGCGCACTTTGATGGCGGACGGCGTCGCAGGCTTACGGGCGGTGTTTGCCTGACTTTTCACATCATAATTTGGCGGGCGTGTGGGCCGTTGCTGGCGGACGGTAACTAGCGTTTTTTGCCTCCGACAGCACGGCGGTACTACTTCCGCCCGACATCGTAATGGGCCCCTTAGTATTCTTTGCTGACAGCCAAATGCTCCCTGACTGAAGCACAAAATATCTGTGTGCCATATCCTGAAACTTCTATTTGATTTCAACATGTCTTATTTGAATATTAAAATACCATTAATGTTTTTATTCAAAATTGTCTCTACTTTTTTCCATTTGTGAACAACTTAGCTTAATTCGTGCACTTACCTTTTTACAAACTATTGTACATTTGTAAATGCACTTTCTTTCAAATACATGTTGCATTTCCATTATAAGATGGCCACCACACTACCATTGCCTGGAGTCCCTTTTTTCTTTATGGCCGGCTAAATAAAGGGTATAGAGTCATAATATCGATGTTAAAATATCGATATGCCATAATATCGATGTTTAAATATCGATGTGACACAATATCGACCTTCAAGAATATCGTCGACCAGAATATCGACATGCAGGTAAGAAATATCGTTTTTGTTAATATCGAAGTTAGTAATATCATTAGTCAAAAAATCGTTGTTAATAATATCGAAATTTATCTTAGCGTTCTGTATTTTAGTATATGTGTTAAAAGTATAGCTTATATTTTTAATGTATGTTTGAAATTTTTAGAAGTAATTAATTTTATTTTAAGTAATTTTTGCGTATATTAGTTCCGTAGCGGGTTGTGGGTTTATAGGGGAATAGGGTGGGAAGTAATTTGATTATAATATATTTATTAATACATTTTTAGAAATTATTAATTTTTAAGAGATTAAATAATGCGTTTTAGTTCCGTAGCGGGTTGTGGGTTTACAGGGGAATAGGGTGGGAAGTAATTTAATTAAAATTAATTAATTAATAATTTTAATTAATCAATATTTTTGTATTTAATAAATTACATTGTTAATTGTGTTAATTAATTTGTTATTAATTAGTTATTAATTGGTTATTAATTATTAATAATTAATTGGTAAATATGTTAATTGTGTCATTTTTTAGGAGCAGGTTGTGGGTTTATAGGGGAGTAGGGTGGGAAGTAATTTAATTATAATTAATTAATTAATCATTTTATTAAGTAATATTTATGTATTTAATATTTTATATTGTTAATTGTGTTGAATATTTTGTTATTAATCAGTTATTAATTGGATATTAATTATTAATAATTAATTGGTAAGGGGCCCATTACGATGGCGGGCGGAAGCACAACCGCCGTGCTGGCGGATGCAAAAACCACCAGTTACCGCCGGCACGCAGCAGTCCACACGCCCGCCCAATTACGATGCGAAAAGTAGGCCAAACACCGCCAGCAAGCCAGCAACACCGTCCGCCATCAAAGTGCGCCCGTTCACGTAGCGGCGCAGCACAACTGACACACACCGTCCGACGAAACACGTCCCGCCCGGCGCATAAATTACGATGCCGCAAACAAACGGCTCCCACGGCTAAGAGACACCGCACGTGAAAGAGAGGCGGTAACACGGACGCAGAGCACGGACAACGAAGAAGCGGCTCCCCGAGCATGAATCCAGCACTGCAGGCCCTCCCCATGCTTCTGCTGATGCACCACCAAGGACGCAACGTACCGCGGAGACGCAGGTAGGCACACACACAACAAGTGCACGCAAACAGCGCACACAGTGCAAGGGCGGAGAAAGCGGACAACCCCCACCAGCGCGTGTACACAACACATCCACCATCGCATCCACATATGACACACAGGCCAAATCGTAACATCGCAGAACACATGTGTACACACCACCTGGGACTAGGAACCAACCACCCCGTCACGGCCCCAAAGCGCCGATGACGCCGCCACACATGCGCACAACGCAGAGGCCAACCGCAGCGCCATGCATGCGTCGCACACAGACACAGGGACACAACCAAGCAGCACACACATCAGCCCCACCCCGAACGCACATGACACGTGACAGGCCGGCCACAGACATGTCCCCAACGCCCAATTCACGGACAACACCCAACGCCACACAACCGACGCACACATGTCAGTGAAGACACGCAACAGCAGGACACACCCCAGTGTAACAAACATGGCGTAGCACACAGCGACGGCAACACCAACTAGGAGAAGCAGGGCCCCTTCGGGAAGAGGAACGCCAGTACCACACAGAAACACCCATACCACCCTGCACATATGAACAAGACATATAAAACGGAACACCAAAGAGCCCGGGGACCGACAACAGGTGGCCTAAGAATAACATTCACACACAAGGCCCAACGCAGAGCGGAAAGGCAGCCTGCCGCCCACACAAGGGAGAGCAGACAGCACTGAATGACCTTCCATTCCAACTCCGAAACCACAGCCCTACGACAGAAGCCGGTGAATACAGCCATTGTCCAAGAATAGACCAACACAGGCATGCCGAGGAGACCGACCACAGGGCAGATAGCGCATATCACAGAAGCACACAACGGACGGGGAAGAAAGAAGAAAACACTCCCCCATGTCGGCCACATGCAAGTTAATTGGAAGGAGTCACACAGCACTGACCTTGAACTGTCTGAGAAGCATGTGGGAAGAGGGCCCGTGTCCTCCAAACAAGCCAACAGAACACAAGTCCTGTCTCCCTACGACTACACAGAGCTCACAGCAACCCCGGAGCGTGCACATTGCAGACTGCACACACAGCCGGAGCACGCCACCTCAACGAACCGCTGCGAAATGGCAACCGCAACACACCTACCCAACTACGCCGAACAGCTCAAGCTGTACAAAACCAACCTGTGCCATACATTGGGATGCGATCTCCTGTCCCTGCTGAACGTAAGTTACCGACTGACTTACCGCATCACATTGTTCAGCTGCGTCATGCCCGTCTTCTACTGTCGGAGGTGTCCCTACCAGCATCCCGTCGAGATATGCCTCTCCAACCCGGCATGTCTGAAGGCGGACCTGCTACCACTACTCCTCCCTCTGGACGCACACGACAGGGCCTGCTCTGCCTATGGGGGCATGGCGTATGTGGCCAACATCGCACCCGCACTGAAATGGGACCACTGTGCCTCCACACGACGGATCATCGAGAACAGCTACATCGAATGTCACCCAGCATGCCCCATCATGGTCCTCCAAGGGACAACCTACGAACAACACCTTGACAGCCACCATCCGCTTCATTGGCTGGCAAACATGTACACCACCAATGACATGGAAGCCCTGCTGGACGGCATCGCATACCTGACAACCTGTAAATACGTCGGACCACAACGCAGGTTCCCCGAGTGACCTATGATGTCCAACCCCGCACCCATGCTTAGCTTCCGCATGGACTGGCCAGTCACCACCACAACAGCCATACCAAACGACCGGCAACTGTAACCACACCATCAACGACATCGCCATGACATCGGATATGACCGGGACATGCACACTGTTCCCCATCACATCCAGGAACACCGCATGCATCGTGGGAGGCAGTGGCATGGGCTCTGTGTATCGCACCCACATGGACGGAACTGCACGAACAACCAGGACACGACATGGATCCAGCGCACATGGACACACACACCGCTCAGTGGACATGAATAGGTCGCCTGGAGTCTGTGGGTGCTGCACCCTCCCACCCCCGCCCCGGGAATCCCATACCAGGACCTTTGCATGGACGACAAGTGCATACAACAACAACACGACCCCAGTGACTGTGACATGTCCAGTAACCACCACAGTGCAACAACAAGTGGCACGCCGCTGCATGCACGCAAGCACATGCCCTGATGTCATCTCACATGCACGCGTGCATGAGGAACAACCGCAGCAAACCTGTCACATGGAACTGAGATGGACTGTGCCCATGATGCCAAGCGGTCTGGTAGGCTACATGTATACCGTCTGTGTCAAAGTCCGCAGCTCCGCAGCTATACGTAAATGTACATTAGCACAGCCTTGGCCAAGCAGATGTCACTCTGAAGCCCACATCCCACATGCAACAGCCAATCACATGTAACCCCACACCCTATCCCATTTGCAATCATGCTCAGTATATCCTCAACATGTATTCCGCTGCCAGTAGTGTCCACTATACTGCATCACAGAGGACAGAAGACTCAATATAATGTTTGAAACCAAAACTGTCTCCGCTGACTCATTTCACAAGTACGAATGAGAGAGGATGAGAGTATGTGAAGTACACGGCAGTCGTGACATGACCATGTAGTCCACTGGTATTGGATGTCAACGCAAATGAGTAGCACTACTGTGGAAGACACACATGTGTCGTGTGAAGTCGTATGGACGCAGTGCTCAGGTGGGTGGGTGCGACGGGTAGATGCGCACATGCCAAGTTGGAGCACGCCGTGTTGGGAGGGGTCATGAACAGTACACCACCGCTTCCCTGGGCATTGTGAGAGGACACCTGTCGGGGGAGTGAACACGTGTGTGCATAGCAGCCGGGCACACGTACAAAGCGGTACCAGGCGCACCTCAGCCCACCCTCTGTGGACAAGCTGGATCCTGTTGTGCGCCCGCCATGCCCCTGACAAGGCACACACAGCCCCAGTCGACCAGGTGTAACCCCAACATAGTCAATCCACACAGGCGATACAGGGCACGGGATGGCAGTGGAGCATGGTGTGTGAGAGGTCTCCTCGCGCTCCTCCTGGTCATATCACGCAGGCAATAGAACCTCAACGTCTAGCATGGCACAAGTCAGATGGAAGTGTATGGGGGACGCACCACAGCACGAGCAGCACTGACGTCACGGGAGGTGGCTCGCACCATCCCATCCATTGCCCATCATACCAACCACGCCATATGCCATTGCGACTAAGTGCAAGCGCGTGCGCCACCACCCCCGAGCCCTCCCCAGAGAGGCCAAAGAGTGAATGTGTGGGCCATCAGCCACAGACGGACGCGGCCTGGCCGCAAGGGCAGCCACAGCCACTGGGTGTCGCAGGTGGCGGATCCGGAAGGCGAAGACTGTGATGCATAGTCCATGCAGGCCGGGTCTCCATTTGGGGCACCACGCAGGTGGACGGCGTCCCGCAACACATCATACCCTGAGACAGCCCACTCGTGCAACTGGACCCACACATACACTCCTTGCCCTCTCTGGTGCGAGCTTGGGGCTGCCTGTGCAAGCGCTAGCCTCGCAGGTGAGCATGCATATTGGGGGAGCGAGGGGAGGACATGAGGGCTGGGGCGAAGATGACTGTATCACTGTCAGTTAGTACAAGGGATGACCCAGATGTGGAAAGGAAGAGACGTGTCCCGTGTGTACTGCAACTAGTCGCCAATCCAACTACCCCCCATGTCCGGAATGTAAGCCCGCACCTAGGCCCGCCCATCCGCCACATCGAACATACCACCAGCACGACAACCTTCCCATTCGAAACACTGACTGGGGGTGGCGACCAGTGTACAATCATGTGTAGCCTACCCACGCGTACATGTGGGCCCTCCATGATCCATGTCACCTGCGGCAAAGTCATGACATGCGCAATGAGGGAAGTGAGGAGAGCTGTCCGCCCCACGCGCAGAAGGTGCATCAGCTCCACAGACCCAGCAGCGAGTCCAGCAGGGGTCACATGTGCAGGGGCAGCTGTGCCTGGTGTGAAGGCACATGCATATAGACAGCACATCGACCAATGTGTAGTCTGCCCACATCTACAGTCCATCATCATGCGGACATAGGAATTGAACACAGGGCAACACATCTTAGTTGGTGCACCCACCGTGACCAACAATGCGCAATCATCGACGTACCCGCCCTGTGCATGGCCCCCCACCCAACGGAGGTACATCCAGTGCCACCATCCCACACACACAAGCCTTCCACGGAACATGCTGTGTCCAATGGTCAGTACAGAGTCAGCGCCCATGTGGTGGATCCTGAACAGGAGACACATGCACACACATGCCAGCTCCCACTGTGTACGTCTGCCACCTGGCACGTGCAATGTAACCTCTCACCTGTGACGTGTGACTGCAAGCACACAGCCGTCTTGGCATGGGGCTGTCAATGTGGACACCTGTCAATGTTTCGGGAGGTGTGATCCGTACAGTGCTGTACATAGGGTGCAGTGCTGACACCTACTACTGTCTCATATCCCCTCGTGCCACAGGTCCCACTTGTTTTGGCCGCTCAGCCTGTGCCCACATCGTCGTCGTCGTGTGCCATACTCATCCAGCCGCGGAAGCAGTTCCATGCTCAGCAGACATTCATGTTGCCGTGGCGTTGCCGCTTGACGGATATGCAGTCAGTCCCCATCAGCACGCCCCGCAAGTCATTGGGGCCTAGATCCCCATGTGCATGCACATGGCAGTGGTTTGTATCACTAGCCATTGCCATTGTTGGGAGACCTGTGTAAGTGTATTGTGGCCGTGCCGTCCCAGCTTGACAGCTGGGCTGTGGCTCCTGTGCTTACTCAGTCATGTCAGTGATGTGTATGCGAAATTGCCATGTGTCGTGTTGCTTTGACATGTGTCCTCTGCCATTGTCCCTAGGCGGAGACCGAACATTGACCGCCCATACCAATTGCTGGCGGACATGGACGATACAGAGGTTATTAGGAAGTTTCGGCTGGACAGGCCAACCCTGCATCGACTGTGTGCCATGTTAGAACCCCATCTCCGTCCCCGCAGGGTGTATCCGACTGCTGTCACCCCCACGGCTAAGGTGATGGCCGCCATGCATTTCTTCGCCACTGGGTCATTCCAGCACACAGTGGGCAGTGGAGGAGGGATGTCCCAGCCCATGTTCAGCAAGGTGCTGAGGGATGTACTGGCAGCCATGATGCTGTACCGGAACAGGTACATCCGCTTCCCCAGGGCTCGTGAATTGGCGGCAGTGAAGGGTGCATTCTATGCCCTTGGCAGAATCCCACACGTCGTTGGAGCCATTGACTGCACACATGTCGGCCTTGTTCCACCACAGGCCACTGAGCACCTGTACCGCAACAGGAAGCACACGCACTCCCTGAATGTGCAAGTGGTGTGCCTTGCGGACATGGTGATCACCCACGTGTGTGCAAAGTTCCCAGGCTCGGCCCATGACGCACACATAATGCGCAACAGCATCTTGCCACGACTGATGTCCAATATGCAACAGGATCGTGCCTGTATTGTCGGTGAGTATGTGGAGTGGTGTAGCGTGCTGGCTGTGCGATGCTGTCCCCTGTCCAGTTGGATTAGCAACGGTTCTCTGTGTCCCTCACACCCAGGTGACTCTGCGTATCCGAATGGGGCATGGCTGCTCAGTCCATTGAGGAATCCTCGCACCCCAGCAGACGATCGCTACAATGAGGCACATGGGAGGACCAGACGTGTGGTCGAGCGTACCTTTGGCCTCCTCAAGTCCAGGTTCAGGTGCCTGGACCGCACCGGGGTGCGCTGGCGTACTCCCCACAGAAGGTGTGCCAGATAGTGGTGGCTTGCTGCATGCTGCACAATCTGGCCATTCGGAAGCAGATCCCCCTCATCGTGGATGACGGAGATCAACCAGGGCCCCAGCCCGCAGACCAGGACAGCTCGAGTGAGGAGGACAGCGGAGAGGAGGAAGCTGGTAATGTGCGGCAGCAGCTCATCGCCCGCTACTTCACTTGACGGTGAGTGTCCATGTACGACGGCTGATGTGGCTGTATCTGTGCAGGTGTGTGTGTGCTGTGTCAGGGTGGCCGTTTGTTCACTGCGTGCTGTGTGTCAACGCTCCATGGCCAGGGTAGTATGCCACTGTTGGTGGCTGTGGCATTGTGCCCTATTGCTCTGTGCGATGTGTGTACATTGCTTGTAGTTGTTGACATGTACTGTGTGATGGGTGTGTGACACACTCATTGAATGTGCTCCTGTTCTGTCTCCCACCCCTAGGTCCCTACAGGCCCTCCGGATTCAAATGCCATGCCACGCATCAGGTGCCTTTCCGCCCAAGGTGGCCGTTGTATTCCGTACAAATAAGACACAGGGCACAAACAGCAGTTAGTGAAAAAGGTGCATTTATTACAAACTGTGACATGTGATTGTGTGTAAGGTGATGACAAAAGTGGTGCGTGCAGTGACAATGAGCTGTCGGTCATGGCTGCGTGATGATCAGGGTGTACCCACTGGTTCTATGTCCATAGTCCAACACACACATGCCATCCAGATGGCTGTGTGGAGTGGGATCGTAGTCCAAGTCAATGCAGTGGCTGGTCAAGGAAGGCTGGCGGAAGGCTGGCTGGCTGCCTCACTTGCGACTGGAGCGTGCGAAGTCCTCCCGGGAGATCTGTTTCCTCTTCGGACGGCCCCTTCCACGTTTGCGAGGGGGGTGCCTGCTTGCGACATGCTGGTGGTTGAGGTGTGATCACTGGCTGTGGACGCAGGGGAACTGGACACTGCTGCTCCACCCTGCGCCCCGGCAGGTGGTGGCGGAGGGGAGCTGCTGTCCCTGGCTGTGACCTCACCGCCACCACCAGCTGTCCCATGAGGTCCACGATTTGGCCCATACGGGCGTCCATGGACCTCAACACCCCCAGCACCTCACGCGTGTCTGAGGCAGACCGGACCCATTGTCCTTGGGCCTCTTCATAGGCCCCAAGGACTCTGGCCATGTGAGGCAGGGCATGGCTCCCAGGGGAGGCTGGCGTTTCCCTGACCCTGCTCCTCCTACCAGTCCTGCTGCCACCGGCCTGCCCACTAGCCACATTGCTCACCACGGTCCTCGCTGTGGCTCCCAGGGTGGATCCAGTCGTCCGGGCCACCACCTGCGCTGGGGCTGGTGCCAGCGGAGACGTGGCGGTGGTGGCGGCGGTGGTGGTCGGTGCGGCGATGGTGGCGGTTGCGGCAGTGGTAGTGGCCACAATGACCGTGGGTGTGGCCGCAACGACAGTGGCAGCAGGGGGCTGTGAATGTTCAGCAGCCCTGGATGATGGGTTGGTGGGTAGGAGGGGTCCTGGGGAGCGGCTGGGCCCTGCCACACCAGATGGGCCTGCTTCGTTGTCCGTGTCCGAAGAGGAGGACAGATCCTCCAGATCCGTGTGTCCTCGTTGGGGGCTTGTAGGCTGGCTGTGCTGGCTGCTGGCTCCATCCCCAGCATCCAGCAGTTCGTCACCTGTGGAGAGAATGAGATTAGTTATTGTGTTGCACCTGGCGAAGTATGTATTTGTCGTCTGACATTGACAGTTCGTGCAATCTCGTACATGGGTTTCTCGGAGGCGTGTGTGTGGCTGTAGCATCTGTAGTTGTGTGTGCTTGGCAATGGGACTGTGTGCTGTGCACATGTGGCATGGGACGGATTGGCCATGCCGATGGGTGTGTTGCTGTGCCCCTACTTATTGTGACTCTGGTGTATGCGGGCTCCTGGCCCATCCTGGGTCTGGTTTGTACTTTGCTTTTGGGGTTCAAATGGAACGCTTAGGAACGCATATGGCAACATGGGGGCCATGCCCCAGATTCGCATTTGGGAGGGAATATGCTTTTGGGGTTCAAATGGAACGCTTAGGAACGCATATGGCAACATGGGGGCCATGCCCCAGATTCGCATTTGGGAGGGAATATGCTTTTGGGGTTCAAATGGAACGCTTAGGAACGCATATGGCAACATGGGGGCCATGCCCCAGATTCGCATTTGGGAGGGAATATGCTTTTGGGGTTCAAATGGAACGCTTAGGAACGCATATGGCAACATGGGGGCCATGCCCCAGATTCGCATTTGGGAGGGAATATGCTTTTGGGGTTCAAATGGAACGCTTAGGAACGCATATGGCAACATGGGGGCCATGCCCCAGATTCGCATTTGGGAGGGAATATGCTTTTGGGGTTCAAATGGAACGCTTAGGAACGCATATGGCAACATGGGGGCCATGCCCCAGATTCGCATTTGGGAGGGAATATGCTTTTGGGGTTCAAATGGAACGCTTAGGAACGCATATGGCAACATGGGGGCCATGCCCCAGATTCGCATTTGGGAGGGAATATGCTTTTGGGGTTCAAATGGAACGCTTAGGAACGCATATGGCAACATGGGGGCCATGCCCCAGATTCGCATTTGGGAGGGAATATGCTTTTGGGGTTCAAATGGAACGCTTAGGAACGCATATGGCAACATGGGGGCCATGCCCCAGATTCGCATTTGGGAGGGAATATGCTTTTGGGGTTCAAATGGAACGCTTAGGAACGCATATGGCAACATGGGGGCCATGCCCCAGATTCGCATTTGGGAGGGAATATGCTTTTGGGGTACATGCTGTGAGCCATGGGTGCCGAACGTGACATGTGTTGTGGCAGCATGACAGTGCATGGTTTGAGGTGTGTGCATGCTTGACATGGCCTGCATATTTGCTGTCTGTTGTGATTACTGGACATGGCATTGGACGCATCGTTATGAGTGAGTGATGGTTGTGTGCCAGCCAACGTATTGCAGTTGTCCCATCTCCTTGGTGTGCGTGCTGCCCTGTGCCATGTGCATCACTGCAGTGCTCGGGGGGGGGTGTGGCCCATGTTGTGTGTTGTTGTTCACAGTGTGTTGTGCACTTCATTGACTTCTGGCACATGGTTGGTAATGGGCATGTATCTTAGCGTGACTGCTGTATGTGTGGCAGCTGTGCGGATGACATGCCTTTCATGAGACTGGGGCTGACGGATGGGATGGATGGTATGTTGTTTGTGCATGGTGTGTCTGTGTGTTTGATGGGTTCAGTGGTGTTCGTGTGCATTTATGTTGTTCCGCTCTGTTGCGTCTAGTGTTGTTTGTCTTACATAGGCGTAGTTGTGGGGTGTGTGGTTGACAGGCAGTTGGGGCTACATGGACAGGACTTCAATGGTGTTTCGGTTGTGTGTGATGAGTTGCACAGTGGCTGCCGTGTGGTACTATATTCAGTGTGGCCTGTGCATGCAGACGTGGCTCCTTGGGTGTTGCTATGTCTGTGATGGGTCATGTGGGGTGTGAGTCTGTTGTTCATGTCCGTGTGCACATTGTTCACTTGTTCGTGACGGTGGGCGGTGCTGCGTGTTCGTCTGCTACGTGACATGTCCCATGTGTTGGTCGTGTTACGGTCCTCATGCCTCCAGTAATCCAGCCCTGTCCAGTTTCCCACCTGCAGGTTGTTCGTGCGTGCACTGTACTGGATGCCACATGGCTCTAAGCGGGGGGTGCTCCATGTTGCAGGTCTGTGGGGGTGGGGGGTGTTGTGGGTCGTGGGGGTGGCTGGACACCCACTGACACCGATTGCTGTGGACCGTGATGTCTGCCTTTCGGCTGTCGTTGTGCACTGCGGTGGCTGACACGTGGCTGTGGGGTGGGGATGCTCCTCCTTGCTGTGCTGTGGGACTAGGGGCCTGGTGTGTGTTGTACTTGGGCTGTCCACCGTCCCACCCACTGCACTTTGTGTTCCTGCCACTTACCTGTTACTTGTCGGTTTGTGCAGCTGTGGCGGACACATGGGTGTGGTGGGTGCTCGTTGTGGCGCTTCTGGCATATTTGGGGTCCTGTTGGTGGTTACGTGGCTGGCTGAATGTACACATGTCCCCACGCATCTTACAGTTGTTCTGTTTGGGCTGTGTGTGGTGGTGTCTGTTGCATGTGTGTGTTGTGTATTGTGTGCTGGACATGGGGGTGTTTGTCCCTGGGAGCTGTGGCATGGTGGTAGTGCATTTGAGTACATAGCGGTGTGCTGGTATACATTAGTTTGTACTTACCAGCCTCCACTCCCCTGCTAATCCGGCGAGGATCTCGGGATGTATGATGACTCGCACCTTCTCCTCCCACGCTTTGAAGGTCTTGAAGAGCGCGGGATTCCCTCCGCCAGTGACGGCAGCCAGCTCTCTGTTTTTGCCCTCCTTCTTCTTGACCAGGCTCTTGACGTCATTCCACCGTTTGTTAATTTCGACTCTGTTCCTGGGCAGGGTCCCGACTGCATTGACCTGGTCTACGATCCGGTTCCACATTCTGTTTCTGGTGGCTAGTGGTGTGTGTTGGACCATGTTCCCATAGATTTGTGGGTGCACCTTGATGATCTCGTCGACCATGACCGTCAGCTCAATGGGCGTGAACTTGGGCATTCTTTGTGGTGCCATGGTGTTTGTGGTGCTGGTGCGGTGTGTGTTGTGTAATGTGCAGGGGGTTTGTGGTGCCGGTGTTTGGTGGTGGTGGTGGTGGTGGTGGTTGTGATGTGTGCGTTTCTGTGGTGTGCTGCTGTCCTTGCTGTGTCACTGTGTCCTCTCCTCTCCTCTCTGGTTTGCAATGTAGCAAGGGGTTGTGGTCTGTGGGAGTGCTGCTTTTGTACACACCTATGTGGGTGTGTCCTCATGGTCTGTTGTTTTCAGGTGTGTTGTGTCTGGGGTTCTGGCCTTTGTATTTTTTGTTTGTCCGGGGGGTGTTTTCGGGATATGTACTGTGCTTGTGTATTTGTGCGTGCCTTGCTGTGTGGACTTGTTGGCCATGTTGTGTGCTATTGGTTTTGTGTGCGGATGGTTTCTGTGCAGGTACGTGGGCGCCATGGCTTCTGCCGTGTCGATTCTCATCGGCGTTGTTTGCGCTGGCGGGCGGTATATTTGTTGTTTTTCCGCGCTCATGTCGGTGCGATCGTAATTTCACGTGCGGTGTGTCGGCCGTGAGGGCGGGCGGTTTTGTGTTGTCGTGCGTGTTTCCGTCCGTGGCGGGCGGTTTGTCTCCGACTCGGACTTTGGCGGGCGGTATTTTGTGTGCTTTTTCCGCCGATGGCGGTATTCGGTTTGTGTAATCGTAATGGCGTGGTCGGTGTTCAGGCGGTGTGTGCGGGCGGATTTTTGCCGCTTCCATGCCTGGCGGTGTTATTTACGCCGGGTATCGTAATGTGCCCCTAAATATCTTAATTGTGTTATTTTTTTAAGAGCGGGTTGTGGGTTTATAGGGGAGTAGGGAGGGAAGTCATTTAATTATAATTCATTAATTAATAATGTGTATTAATTAATATTTGTGTATTTAATATTTCATATTGTTAATTGTGTTCAATAATTTTTTATTTAATAATTAATTGGTTATTAATTATTAATTATTAATTGGTGAATATGTAAATTGTGTTAATTTTTTATGAGCGAGTTGTGTATTTAGAGGGGAGTAGTGTGGCAAGTAATTAAACATTAATATAATTTTAAATTTTTATATAAAATTTAATTATTATATTTTATAGTCTTAATAGTATGAATTAATTTATTACTCGTTGTTTTTAATTTTATTGTTCATTGTTATTAGTTAATTAATTAATTGTTAAGCAATTATGTTAATTGTGTCATGTTTTACAATAGTGGTGGTGTTATTTATAGGGGTATTTGGTGATAGGTAAATTATTTTTTATTAATTAAGTATTTGTTAATTAATGTTTATTATTTTGCTGGAGTGGGAATAGTAAATTATTCACCTCCGCTATCCAACACTTTCCCTACTGTTGCAATTGTTGGAGTGGGAATAGTAATTTTATCCCCTCCACTATCCAACACTTTCCCTACTGTTGCACTCTGTGGAGTGGGTATAGTAAATTATTCCCCTCCGCTATCCAACATTTTCCCTACTGCTGCACTTGCTGGGGTGGGAATAGTAAATTATTAACCTCTGCTATGCAACACTTTCCCTACTGTTGCATTCCCTGGAGTGGGAATAGTAAATTATTCCCCTCCGCTATCCAACACTTTCCCTACTGTTGCAGTTGCTGGAGTGGGAATAGTAAATTATTCCCCTCCGCTATCAAACACTTTCCCTACAGTTGCACTCCCTGGAGTGGGAATAGTAAATTATTCCCATCCGCTATCCAACAGTTTCCCTACTATTACACTTACTGGAGTGGGAATAGTAAATTATTCCACTCCGCTATCCAACACTTTCCCTACTGTTGCACTTGCTGGAGTGGGAATAGTAATTTTATCTCCTCCGCTAACCAACACTTTCCGTACGGTTGCACTCCGTGGAGTGGGAATAGTAAATTATTCCCCTCCGCTATCCAACACTTTCCCTACTGTTGCACTTGCTGGAGTGGGAATAGTTATTTTATCCCCTACGCTATCCAACATTTTCCCTACTATTTCAGTTAATGTAGTGTAAAATGTTGTTTTAAAGATTAATATTTATTTTAATATTTTATTTTATTATATATATAATTTATTTTTATATGTATCTTACAGGTATATATATATATATATATATATATATATATATTTATAATTTTTATTATGTTTCTAATGTTTTATAATTTAATAAAATAATTATTTATTAATATTATTAAGTCAATATATATATAACAATTTTTATATTATATTTATTATTTATAATTTTTAACATTTTTAAATAATTCTAACTATGTTTTTATTAATTATATTTATTTTTTAATTTATTTTATATTATTTTTAAGACATTTAAAAAAAACGATAGTTTGAACAACGATATTCTGGTTTCGATATTTTTGTACTTACCTTTGTAGAGATAGGATGTCGATATTCTGTTCATCGATATTCTTGACACGATATTCTGGTAGGTCGATATTGTTGTCATCGATATTATGTCAGTGATCCTAAATAAAGATCTCCTTCACACTATTTATTTGGCTGCTAGTCAAATGTACATGTTTGATCGACAGTCGGCTAAACAGCAGAGATTATGTATAATGTTGCCAGCTGTTGGGCAAATAGCAGAGATTTTGTACTATTTGGCCAGGTAAATAGACACTTCCATTGGTATTACCTATGGTACTTCTCTGAGTTAGTGCATGGCTCGGAAACTCTGAGCATCAGTTGTCTCTGTTTCCGAGCTTTGCTGTCAGCAATTCATTTTCACAGACCGGAATTCTAAATTACATGTATTTCACTTTAAAACATGTGGTCTTGAAAAAGCATGTTCATAGTTATGCCCTATGCGATCGTACATGTTCATTATACGTGGCGCCACTGACATAATTTTAATGCAGAAGGAATGGAGCCAAAAAAGTCATGTGCACACGATAGCAGTGGCACAGAATTGCACCATGGATACAGCTTGTATTACATCATCCCATGATTAAAGGGTAGACATTTAGAGTCATATTTAACAAATATTCACACAATGCTACACAGCAAGCCAACTTGCTGTGCAGTGCTGCCTGCGTGAAAAGGAGAGGGCAGGAATGTGTCATTTTTAACATTATAAGGCACATTCCTGCTCTCTGCATGCACTGGTGCACAAACTGCTCCCTAGCGCCAACGCAGGAACCCTTGCACCATGGTGCAAGGGTGTCTGTGTTGTAGGTAGGATTGTTTTTGTGCAGGAAGGGACACCTTCCTGCACAAAATAGTTCTCTGAGGCTTTTTCCGCTTTCTATGTGTGCTGCAGAATTAGAAAGAGGAAAAATGAAGAGAAATAGGCGTATTTCTCCTTGTCACACCTCCTCTGGGGAGGATAGCATTTTGACACATTTCCAGGTCTACCACTAATGGTAAATCTGGGAGTGCGCCAAAATCCATTGGTAAATGTGTGGGAACACCTACGTTCCACCCATGGAACGTCTACCTGGCATTGTTCCCTGTAAGGTGCGCACATTTATTTTTGCGGTTTTAAATAGCCCGAGCCAGACCAGAGGACATTAGGGCAATTTATATGAGCATCGGGATGTGTTACATATTTTTTTTCGGCGCTGAAAGAGTAAGCGGCTTGCCCAGAATCACAGGATCTTGAGCTGAGGCCGGTTCCTCAGTACCAGAGTCAGCAAATGTAGCTGCAATGCATTATGGTGAACCCACCAGGCATTTCAGTAGATGCTGAATTAGGGTCAAGACTGGCAACACCAACGCCAACCTCTATGTCATTTCTCGCTATGAACGACAGACAGCTTCGCACTATAGCGGGGGAGACCCCAGTGCCTCTGGGCTTTTTCCAGCAAACCGGCAACGTCTTTCAAAATTGGCTAATTTTATTAAGATGCAACATTCAAAACTATAACCCAATTTTATGAAATTGTTACCAAAGATTTGCAACAGTAGTAAACAAACAATCCAACGGTTTTGAAAGCAGTCACTGAAGAGTTCATTCTATATCCAGTCGTTTTCAGGCAATAATAAAAGTGTCAAGATGATTAATGGTGAATAATGTATCTGCTAAAGAGAGGTGAGAGTTTTGTGTGGTGGCAGTTTTGACCCAAGTAAGGTAGGGTGGAAGATTAATATGCCTGCTGCAAAGGGCCTGTACCATGCAGATCACAGAATGTACATAGCTTAGTGGGTTACTGCTTTTGTCACAAAGTCTCTTTTGTTAGTGTGCAGTTCATAAGTTACAATCAGTCTAGCACAGTGAGCTATGAAGTGTCATCAAAGAGCTACATGCAAACTACATGGTACAGGTTAGAAAGTTGTGTTTTTTTCGAGTGCCTTTATCCTAAGATTGCTAATAAGGGTTTGTTTAAGTAGAAATAAATTCTTATTAGTAAAGCCAACTGTAACCACTGCGTTACATTCTGAATCCTGAGTTTGTTCTGTCGTGTGGTTTGTGGCCTCCTGCTCTGCCTTGCTACGTTGACTTAGGCCTGGCTGCCATGGGGCCTTTTTGCACACGTTACTTTGTGCCGTTGTTTTCCAGTCTTTGCTTCTGCCTGGCTATTTTAGCACTGTCTGCATTTCTATCTTTCACCTTTTCTCCTGTTCCCTTTTTGGGCTACGTCTGAACACCATGTACAAGGTCGAAAAACAACGTCCCTTGTTCCTGCTGATTTGGCCAGTCCCTCGCACTTAGACATAACACTATGTACAGCTGCCCTGGAGAAATTTGTGTGCTTTTAATATTGTGATTTTCACGGTTAGACACACTTGGAGACAAACCTTTCCAGAGAGAAGAGCTGTGCTTATCTGATGATGTAAACTTTACATCTAGATACTGAGGTATGGGGGTTCGCTAGACAAAGCCCAGAGGTCTTCTGTTTTTATAATAAACTAGCAACTAGCTCGGGGAGGGTGGTATTGTCATTTAACCATATATCCACTGCTTTATGAAATGCTTTCCCGGTTTGTATTCTATGGAGTTGTAACTATGCTGCTTATATTATCCTTATGCATTATGCTGATAGTACTGGCACGTGTACTGTATCTTAGAGCACGGTAGTTGAAATAAACATTTTCAACTATACAGTGTCTCTTCTTACGCACGTTGTGGACAGGTATGAGTGAAGTATGAAAGGGTGTTCTTGCTACTGCGAGTCCTGAGAGAGAGAGATACCGTGTTCTGGGTTGTCTAATCATTGGTAGCATTGTTGCTAATGAGACGCTACAGCTAGTCGGGTTGGGGTTTTAGGTGCTAAGCTTTATGGTTGGCTCAGCACTATATTCCGAGGTCCTATTATCCTGTGCATAGCTCTGTACTGTGTATGTGCAGAATCCCTACAACATGGCGCCCAACGTGCCCATGGCCCTCCCGCACTATGGTAACTTCCGCGGCGCTGTCTAGGAGGGTCACTGCCCACGTCCAATCCAGGAGTCTCATTCTCACCGTCTGTAGCATATCTCGCTGTTACAGCGGCAACTTTTTCTTCCGAAATTGTGAGCGAGAACGTTGAAAGTCGTCTATTTTCCCTCTGACTTGTTGTCGAGGTTGGTCTCGTCCCTGTGGATCCTCTCAACCCCTTCCTCTATCCTGGCGATCTCCTCCACCAGCCTGCGAAGTTGTTGGTGCCTGTGAAAAATGAGGAGAACGCGAATCAGGGACTTGAAATCTCTCTGGAGATTTAATTCTCGCCCTATCACGCAAATCATAAGTGCGTTCAGAAGAGACGGAAACCGGGGATGCACCTCGTGACCCCGGCTTCTTCTGTTGCTTACCCTGTTTTTTCAACCTCCAGCTCTTTTTAGTAAAAACTGGTTTCTCATCTTTCTCAGACTGAGTTTTTGGTTGTTGTTGCGATTTTGTTTGCGATTTGGAAAATTCTTAACTCCCAGGCTATTTCTGCCAATTGTTTTGTAATCCTGGGCAATAATTTTTGGTAATTCGCGCGGCTTGTCCAAATCTGGTACTAAAGCCAAAGCATTAGCTACTTGAAAGTTCACTGCATCGCCCTTGACATTCGCAAGGATCAAATCAGCTACTACGTCGAACACTCCCACCAGTCTCATCCCTAATTCCACAGCCGCTTCAGGGCCATGCTCATCCTGCACGCGTTTAATCACAGAGGGGAGAACTGTCATGGAAGGAGTGCCGAAACACTTCGCATATACTGCGGCGAATACCCTACACCAGTTGTTGCATTCTGCCAACTCGGGTACTAAGTCTTTTGGCAAACTAATCGTCAAAATCCTATGTTTTTCCACGGGAGATGTATTTGGAAAAACTGCCTCCAGCTGGTCAAATTTTTCTGCAAGCCAATAAGGAAAATCATCCTTATTTTGTGGGCGCTTGCCCATCACCGAATTAACCATGACAGGACTTATGGTTATACCCCCTGCTCCAGCTGGACGGGCTGCAACTCCAGGCGGGACTCCCTGGATGTTGCTTGTAACATACTGTACTAAAGCTCGATGCACTCGTATTAAAGACGAATGCAGATTACGCAGGTCAGCGAGCGGCAGCGTCATATAACGCGGATGTGGGGTATACCCGGCCAAAACAGGCTAAGGGGCCCGTCAATTGACAAGGGGCCTAAACGAACCGCGGTAACCGGTTGGGGGAGGGCGCCATCAAACCAAACACGGTGTTTCCAAGCCGTGAGCCGTACTTCAAGATTCCTATACGGTCTATAGTGCATAGGAACAACTGTGTCTTCATATTCATGGAACAAGTTATCAGCCCCATCCACCGCCGGAAAGGTGTTCCATGAGTAAAAAACCTCAAAGTGGTAAGCTGGATCTGCTTGTACCACAAAGATCAGATCGACACCCGCGTCAGGCACTCCATACACTGTCAAGTGAGCTCGGAGCGCTGCGCGGCTATGTGCCGCAATTTGAATAGCCATGTTAGGCTAACAAGTTTCGACAACCTAATATTAGGCAGCACAATAGCGGGTATTATTTAAGAAACCTTTTAACAACTTCAAGCTTGAAAGAACCTATAAAAACGTCAATATAGGAGGTATCACCATCACACACGCTTCCGGAAGCGTCTGCGAAGGGAGTTGTGGACAAGCACAAATACTACTCAAGCGTCTCGCAGATAATCAGCCCACTCGTTGGTTACGCCATTGCATCTAATGCCTGCCAACTGCGTTTCAAATAGTCTGAAAAGAGGTCACAAGGCCAGAGACCACACCTTTGTGAACATTTCAGCAGTTCCAGTCGCTGATGGCATCGTTTGGGATGCAGTAAACTTCCAAATTCATGGACCGACCGAAATTATTAATGTACCAAATGTCCTTCGTGTTTCAATGGGTGATGTCGTAAAAAGTAATATTCATTCTGACGATTGGGATGTGCATGCAGTTGAAGCATTATTTACTGATTTGAAATATTATGCTGCTTTTCATGCTGAAGATCTATACATGAATTCTGCAAATTATGCTGATTTGTATTGTTACCAGCATTGGGGCAACCACTTTCTCCATAAACCCAGTACCCTTCGGGGACTTTTTAATTATACCCAATGGGAACATTGTCCGACCCCTTTGCCAGGTAGCTCCCAGACTTTTAAAAATAAGTTTACTTATTTTACAGATTTTAATAGATCGAACCCTGGGTCATATTTCTTTAAATTAAACACTTCATTTACTGAGAAAATCATGTTAACACATACCAACTTGCTATATTCCGGCTCCTTTTTAAAAGCCTTAGCTGTGGGTGGGTATGAACATTGGCGTGACACCATTGATTTGAAGTCAATTTGGGGCTCCAAAGCATGGCAGGTTCAGGGCACAGAAGCCTTACACCGTGCTTGCCTCATCCCGGCCCAAATTCTATTTTTAAATCAGCCCATCTATCAAACGACATGTTGGGGTTTGGCTACGTCCAAACAATTGAATGCCCCTTCCTTTCCTGTCTTGTCTTCCACTCCCAACGAAAGCTTGTACTTTAATATGTCCCTTACCGAATTGCAGGTTTTGTTTCAGAACAATTCGTTTAACCCCTTCGGTGCTTATGACGAGCTGGACTCGTCATGGCACACAGTGCTCGTGTGCTCATGACGAGTCCAGCTCGTCATAATACCACCCACGGGGGAAGCGCTGGCGCTCCCCCCGTGGGAATCCGATCGTCGGGTTTTTTTTAGGAGGCAGGGGAAGGACTTCCCTGCCTCCCCCGCCCCGTCCCCCCATCAATGACGTCAGCGCGCGAAGCACGCTGACATCATTGAGGGTTTCCCTGCTTGCCCGACGCGCTGGAAGCCATTTGCTTCCAGCGCGTCGGGGAAATAAGGTGAGTTTTGGCTCGGGGAGGGGGAGTTTGCAACAAAAGAGGCATCGAGGGAAAGGAAAGGGTTTTCCTTTCCCCGATGCCTCTTTTGTGCATTCCTGCTGCACGATCATGTGATCGTGCAGCAGGAATGCCCACGAGGGAGGGAGGGAGGAGTGCTTTCTGCCCATATCTACCGTCAAACATTAGCTGTAATTCCTGATGGAGGTCTGTGCATCCTTGATTTTCTCGAGCGCAATCCCCGTGTAGGTCCAGTGACCAGGAGGTTCTTTCTCATCTGCTGCTCATATCGCGCTCTGACCCTTTATAAACAAGAGGCATGTGAACTCGCATGGAAGCCCTGCCCCACATACACCATCGGTATGCAACGTCTTCCCCGCCCTTTCCCCACTATGATGGACAGCTTACTCAAAGACCCCGGCGCCTTTCCGGCGCGGTGTCAAAGTTACAGACACACAAGGTCACTGGAGACAATTCTTCTGGGCCTTTACGCAGCTGTAGTGTAGGTAAGGCGCTATACATTTACCCAACGAGGTAGCACTTACTGATTAGCCAGTAGAAAGTACTCCAGTTGAGTAGAGGTATCGCACAAAACGGTGGCATCTTCGTGGATAAATACGCAGGGCAGGATTCATTCTGGCACGATGCTCCTGTCTCAAAAATTAAACCTCAACAGGAAGCACTTCCAGATATAAATAAAGCAGGTGCCCGAGTTGAAGCTCAAATTCGGTGACGCATTAATCAGCACAAAAATTCGTCAGCAAGGTCGAGGCTAAGCAGGAGTGCTTTCTGCCCATATCTACCGTCAAACATTAGCTGTAATCCCTGGTGAAGGTCTGTGCATCCTTGATTTTCTCGAGCGCAATCCCCGTGTAGGTCCAGTGACCAGGAGGTTCTTTCTCCTCATCTGCTGCTCATATCGCGCTCTGACCCTTTATAAACAAGAGGCATGTGAACTCGCATGGAAGCCCTGCCCCACATACACCATCGGTATGCAACGTCTTCCCGCCCTTTCCCCACTATGATGGACAGCTTACTCAAAGACCCGGCGCCTTTCCGGCGCGGTGTCAAAGTTACAGACACACAAGGTCACTGGAGACAATTCTTCTGGGCCTTTACGCAGCTGTAGTGTAGGTAAGGCGCTATACATTTACCCAACGAGGTAGCACTTACTGATTAGCCAGTAGAAAGTACTCCAGTTGAGTAGAGGTATCGCACAAAACGGTGGCATCTTCGTGGATAAATACGCAGGGCAGGATTCATTCTGGCACGATGCTCCTGTCTCAAAAATTAAACCTCAACAGGAAGCACTTCCAGATATAAATAAAGCAGGTGCCCGAGTTGAAGCTCAAATTCGGTGACGCATTAATCAGCACAAAAATTCGTCAGCAAGGTCGAGGCTAAGCAGGAGTGCTTTCTGCCCATATCTACCGTCAAACATTAGCTGTAATCCCTGGTGAAGGTCTGTGCATCCTTGATTTTCTCGAGCGCAATCCCCGTGTAGGTCCAGTGACCAGGAGGTTCTTTCTCCTCATCTGCTGCTCATATCGCGCTCTGACCCTTTATAAACAAGAGGCATGTGAACTCGCATGGAAGCCCTGCCCCACATACACCATCGGTATGCAACGTCTTCCCGCCCTTTCCCCACTATGATGGACAGCTTACTCAAAGACCCCGGCGCCTTTCCGGCGCGGTGTCAAAGTTACAGACACACAAGGTCACTGGAGACAATTCTTCTGGGCCTTTACGCAGCTGTAGTGTAGGTAAGGCGCTATACATTTACCCAACGAGGTAGCACTTACTGATTAGCCAGTAGAAAGTACTCCAGTTGAGTAGAGGTATCGCACAAAATGGTGGCATCTTTGTGGATAAATACGCAGGGCAGGATTCATTCTGGCACGATGCTCCTGTCTCAAAAATTAAACCTCAACAGGAAGCACTTCCAGATATAAATAAAGCAGGTGCCCGAGTTGAAGCTCAAATTCGGTAACGCATTAATCAGCACAGAAAATTCGTCAGCAAGGTCGAGGCTAAGCAGGAGTGCTTTCTGCCCATATCTACCGTCAAACATTAGCTGTAATCCCTGGTGAAGGTCTGTGCATCCTTGATTTTCTCGAGCGCAATCCCCGTGTAGGTCCAGTGACCAGGAGGTTCTTTCTCCTCATCTGCTGCTCATATCGCGCTCTGACCCTTTATAAACAAGAGGCATGTGAACTCGCATGGAAGCCCTGCCCCACATACACCATCGGTATGCAACGTCTTCCCGCCCTTTCCCCACTATGATGGACAGCTTACTCAAAGACCCCGGCGCCTTTCCGGCGCGGTCTCAAAGTTACAGACACACAAGGTCACTGGAGACAATTCTTCTGGGCCTTTACGCAGCTGTAGTGTAGGTAAGGCGCTATACATTTACCCAACGAGGTAGCACTTACTGATTAGCCAGTAGAAAGTACTCCAGTTGAGTAGAGGTATCGCACAAAACGGTGGCATCTTCGTGGATAAATATGCAGGGCAGATGTGCCTTCTCTCCATTTACACCCTGAAAAGTTAGCTGTAATCCTTGATGGAGGTCTTTGCATCCTTGAATTTCTCGAGCGCAATGCTCGTGTAGTTCCTGTGACCAGGAGGTTCCTTCTCCTCGTCTGCCGCTGAGATCCTGCTCTGACCCTTTATCCCCTTCGGTGCTTATGACGAGCTGGACTCGTCATGGCACACAGTGCTCGTGTGCTCATGACGAGTCCAGCTCATCATAAGACCACCCACGGGGAAGCGCTGGCGCTCCCCGTGGGAATCCGATCGTTAGGTTTTTTTTTGGGGGAGGCAGGGGAAGGGCTTCCCTGCCTCCCCTCGCCCCATCAATTACGTCAGCGCGCTGACATCATTGAGGGTTTCCTTTCTTCCCGACGCGCTGGAAGCCATTTGCTTCCAGCGCGTCGGGAAATCAGGTGAGGTTTGGCTCGGGGAGGGGGGTTTGTATCAAAAGAGGCATCGAGGGAAAGGAAAGGGTTTTCCTTTCCCCCGATGCCTCTTTGTGCATTCCTGCTGCACGATCATGTGATCGTGCAGCAGGAATGCCCACTAGGCACCAGGGTTTTTTTTATTTTTGTGTTGGGGAGTGGCCAAAAGGGCAAGGGTTGCTCCCTTTTACGGGGGTGAATATTTTATTTATACTGTTAGGCCCACCTACCCCTTAGCTTGGCTGGTGGATTGTGTGTGGACTGGTGCATTATTTGCATATGTGATTGTAATGTTTTTTTTTCTCCTTTTTATTCTAGTGTAAAGCTTTTGATTCCTGTTTGCGGTTTCGGCAGTTGTGGTTCTGCAGTTTTGCGTAATTGCATTTATTTGGTAAGAAAAATATTTTTGTTGTGTGTACTCCAAGTGAGTATTATTGTCATGCATGAATGAATTTTTTGTAAGTGGTGCCATAATGGCAGCATATTTGTTAGTGTTCAGAGCATGAAATTCTTTGCGATGTTTTGCATTGTCTTATGTGTAATTTTTTTCTTCTTCTTTTTTAGTGGGATATTGTTGATCCTTACTGTGTCTGTGCAGAGTAGGTGGTGGTGAGTCTAGCTGCTTCTGTCACGTGAGTGGTATAGTGTTGGAGTATATAGGTCTTTGTGATAAAGCTACATTTTGTTTATTTCTTTTTTTTACAAAGGGTTTGTTGTTGTTGACTTGTTTGACAAGTAACCTTTATTAGTAAGCATTATGGCTAGCCGTAGAATTACTGCTCAGCAGGTGGTTGGTTTGCTTCTTGAATCTTCCTCTGAGCAGGATTATGAGACTGACAGTGCGTCTGAGGGAGAGGAGGGAGGGGAAGATTCAGGCAGTGAGTTTTCTCTCCACATGGAATCATCGGATGATGAAGGTACTCTCAGTGCAGATGAAGTGCCTGATTTAGAGGAGGATACTACTGTGCCGATGGTGCAAGAGGCATCTGGATTGCAGCCTGGGGCTGCTAGGCTTCCTACTGAAAGTGCTGGACTCTGGGTTGATCCAAACATGGTGCAGTCGGTGTTGCCTGCCTTTAGTGGTTATGCAGGGTGTAGAGTGGATTGTGAACATTATTTGCCTATACAGTATTTTCAGTTGTTTATGGATGATGTATTTTTGGGTGAGATTGTTGAGCAGACTAATTTGTATGCTGAACAGTTTTTGAGGGACAACAGTGCCAGACTTAGGCCCCATTCTAGAGCTACCCGGTGGAGTCCCACAAATCTGGAAGAGATGAAGAAGTTTTTGGGTTTGACTTTTTTGATGGGTTTGATAAGGAAGCCGTCCATGGGTTCATATTGGTCTACCAGTCCCTTGATGGCAACGGCCATATTTCCTGCAGTTATGACTCGTGATCGGTATTTACTTTTGCTTCGGATGCTGCATTTTGTTGATAATGGTTTGGCGTTGCCACGAGATCACCCTGAATGTGACCGTCTTTTTAAGATTCGGCCTGTTCTTGATCACTTTGTAGATCGATTTTCAGAGATCTATACTCCAGGGAAAGAAATATCTATTGATGAGTCTTTGGTGCTGTTCAAGGGCCGTTTGGTTTTTAGGCAGTACATTCCTAGCAAGAGGGCACGCTATGGAATTAAGCTGTATATGTTGTCTGAGAGTAGGACAGGATATGTTTTTAATTTGCGTGTGTACACTGGTAGGGATTCCACTATTGACCCCCCTGGTTGTCCGTCCACTTTAGTAGGAGTTTCAGAGAAAATTGTGTGGGAACTTGCTAGAGGACTGTTTAACAGAGGCCACCATTTGTACCTTGATAACTTCTACACTGCTGTGCAATTGTTTAAGGAATTGTTCAAAGTGGACACTTTTGCTTGTGGCACAATCCGCTCTAACCGTAAAGGTTATCCAAAAGAGCTTGTTTGCAAAAAACTTCAGAGGGGACAGTGCAGTGCCTTGCGTAGTGAGGAACTGCTAGCTGTGAAATTTGTGGACAGGAGGGATGTGTACATGCTGACTACCATCCATGATGAGAGTACTTCACCTGTGGCTGTTTGGGGTCAGATTGCTGAAGTGCGCAAACCTGTGTGCATTTTAGACTACAATAAGCACATGGGTGGTGTTGATAGAGTAGATCAGAGGTTGGAACCTTACACTGCTATTCGTAAGTCTTACATTTGGTATAAGAAGTTGGCCATCCATCTCTTCAATTTAGCAACTTTCAATGCTTTTGTTGTGTTCAAGGAGTGTTCTCCTGCGTCAAAGTTGACTTTTGTTCAGTTTCAGGAGTCTGTCATAGGCAGCCTTGTTGTTGTGGAACAGGCAAGTGTTCCTAGAGTTGGAGTGGTGGAGGATGTGGCTCGATTGAAAGATCGCCACTTTCCTGATCACATTCCTCCTACACTCTCAAAAGACTTTCCCACTAGGAGATGTAGAGTCTGTTGGCGAAGAGGTACGCGGAAGGAGACTCGTATGTACTGCCCTGAGTGTCCTTCTAACCCTGGGCTGTGTGTGCCTGCTTGTTATAGAGCGTACCACAAGCAAAAGAATTATTGGGAGCAACCATGAGTGGTAAAGTGAACTGCCTGGTCTGTAATGTTTAAGAATTGTTGTTCTGTTTCAAGGTTGGCATTAGTGCAATGTATTTAGTTTCTGATTTTGTGTTAGTAGATTTGTATCTATTTGCAATTTGTTTGTGTTTTCTTTTTTGTATAAAAAAATCCTAAATGTGATGGTGGTGTGTGTAGGCTGGTGCTTGGCTGGCGGTGTGCGTGGAGTGGCGCTTGGCTGGCGGTGTTGCGGGGAGTGGCTCTTGGCTGGCGGTGTGCGTGGAGTGGTGCTTGGCTGGCGGTGTACGTGGAGTGGCGCTAGGCTGGCGGTGTGCGTGGAGTGGCACTAGGCTGGCGGTGTGCGTGGAGTGGCACTTGGCTGGCGGTGTGCGTGGAGTGGCGCTTGGCTGGCGGTGTGCGTGGAGTGGCGCTTGGCTGGCGGTGTGCGTGGACTGGCGCTCGGCTGGCAGTGTGTGAGTAGTGACTTGCTGCTGGTCACTACACACACTGCTAGCCGAGCGACACTCCACGCAATCCATCAGCTTGTGTGGTTGCTGTGTTAGGAATGTGGGCGTGTGAAAGTGATGGGCCCTTGAATGGCGCTGTCTGCTGGTGTGAGTGTTGTAATGTGATGGGCCCGCGGCTGGTGGTGTGAATGGTTTTGTATTTGTCACACGTATGAAAGGTGTATGAATGGCCTGTAAAGAGGTTGGTGCCTTGTCGTGGCTTTACAGCTCACGAGCTGTGAGTCAATGGTTCAGTTTCTCGTCCTTTCAATTATTAACAGTGCATTTCATTTTTGTGAAATCACTTGTTAATACAATTGTATATACTGAACCATCACTCACCCTCGTGCCAAATCCAACCAATATGTGTGTGTGTGCTTGAGGATTAGATGGCTGTGCAGTAATATTTTTTTTTGTCTTTCTCAAGCAGGGTGTACCTTGTCCCTTTTTGTGAATGTTGTAATGTGTTTGTTTCGTGCCTGGGGGTGTGAATGGTCTTGTGTGTATCACGTATGAAAGGTGTGTGAATGGCCTGTAAAGCGGTTGGGGCCTTGACGTGGCTTTACAGCTCACGAGCTGCGAGTCACTGGTTCTGTTTTTTGTCCTTTCAATTATTGACAGTGCATTTCATTTTTGTGAAATCTCTTGTTAATAAAATTGTATATACTGAACCATCACTTGCCCTCGTGCCAAATCCAACCAGTATGTGTGTGTGCTTGAGGAATAGATGGCTGTGCAGTAATCTTTGTCTTTTTAGTCTGTCTGCCAAGGTGTACATTCCGTCTAAGAATAACCTACCAACTGTAGATATTGTCGTAAACGAAACACCCATGGGAGTACATGGTGATATCTCTCTTGTGGATCCCAACAAGTTATGGTACCCACAATGTCCTGCAAACCTCAAAATGTCTGTCACATTTTCCTTGCAATATTGTGCCAAAATTTTCACGCTGCAGAAATAAACAACACATTATCTCAAAATGACCTGGTTTTGCAAGGGGGGTCACCTGGGTTTTTGGCCCCGGGGGCTTCCAGGGAGGTATGGCTTGCGTGGATCCCCCAACGTTTCCTTACCCAGAATCCCCTGCAAACCTCACTTTTAGCTGAAAAAATCACTTTTTTCACACATTTTTGTGTGGGAAAGTGTGGCATCACTGGCCTCACACAAATTTCCTACCACCCAGCGTTCCCCCAGGTCTCCCGATAAAAATGGTGCCTCACTTGTGTGGGAGGCCCAAGTACCCGCGACAGGCAAGGGCCCACAACGTATTGAGGCGACCTCAAAATGGCCTTTCACAAAACCACCTGGTTTTGCAAGGGGAGTCACCTGGGTTTTTGGCCCAGTGCTCGGCGGCCATCTAGGGAAACCTACCAAACCCACACATTTCTGAAAAGTAGACACCCGGGGGCTTCCAGGGAGGTATGGCTTGCGTGGATCCCCCAAAGTTTCCTTACCCAGAATCCCCTGCAAACCTCACTTTTAGCTGAAAAAATCACTTTTTTCACACATTTTTGTGTGGGAAAGTGTGGCATCACTGGCCTCACACAAATTTCCTACCACCCAGCGTTCCCCCAGGTCTCCTGATAAAAATGGTGCCTCACTTGTGTGGGAGGCCCAAGTACCCGCGACAGGCAAGGGCCCACAACATATTGAGGCGACCTCAAAATGGCCTTTCACAAAACCACCTGGTTTTGCAAGGGGGGTCACCTGGGTTTTTGGCCCAGTGCTCGGCGGCCATCTAGGGAAACCTACCATACCCACACATTTCTGAAAAGTAGACACCCGGGGGCTTCCAGGGAGGTATGGCTTGCGTGGATCCCCCAAAGTTTCCTTACCCAGAATCCCCTGCAAACCTCACTTTTAGCTGAAAAAATCTCTTTTTTCACACATTTTTGTGTGGGAAAGTGTGGCATCACTGGCCTCACACAAATTTCCTACCACCCAGCGTTCCCCCAGGTCTCCCGATAAAAATGGTGCCTCACTTGTGTGGGAGGCCCAAGTACCCGCGACAGGCAAGGGCCCACAACGTATTGAGGCGACCTCAAAATGGCCTTTCACAAAACCACCTGGTTTTGCAAGGGGGTCACCTGGGTTTTTGGCCCCGTGCTCGGCGGCCATCTAGGGAAACCTACCAAACCCACACATTTCTGAAAAGTAGACACCCGGGGGCTTCCAGGGAGGTATGGCTTGCGTGGATCCCCCAACGTTTCCTTACCCAGAATCCCCTGCAAACCTCACTTTTAGCTGAAAAAATCACTTTTTTCACACATTTTTGTGTGGGAAAGTGTGGCATCACTGGCCTCACACAAATTTCCTACCACCCAGCGTTCCCCCAGGTCTCCCGATAAAAATGGTGCCTCACTTGTGTGGGAGGCCCAAGTACCCGCGACAGGCAAGGGCCCACAACGTATTGAGGCGACCTCAAAATGGCCTTTCACAAAACCAACTGGTTTTGCAAGGGGAGTCACCTGGGTTTTTGGCCCAGTGCTCGGCGGCCATCTAGGGAAACCTACCAAACCCACACATTTCTGAAAAGTAGACACCCGGGGGCTTCCAGGGAGGTATGGCTTGCGTGGATCCCCCAACGTTTCCTTACCCAGAATCCCCTGCAAACCTCACTTTTAGCTGAAAAAATCACTTTTTTCACACATTTTTGTGTGGGAAAGTGTGGCATCACTGGCCTCACACAAATTTCCTACCACCCAGCGTTCCCCCAGGTCTCCCGATAAAAATGGTGCCTCACTTGTGTGGGAGGCCCAAGTACCGCGACAGGCAAGGGCCCACAACGTATTGAGGCGACCTCATAATGGCCTTTCACAAACCACCTGGTTTTGCAAGGGAGTCACCTGGGTTTTTGGCCCCGTGCTCGGCGGCCATCTAGGGAAACCTACCAAACTCACACATTTCTGAAAAGTAGACACCCGGGGGCTTCCAGGGAGGTATGGCTTGCGTGGATCCCCAAACGTTTCCTTACCCAGAATCCCCTGCAAACCTCACTTTTAGCTGAAAAAATCACTTTATTCACACATTTTTGTGTGGGAAAGTGTGGCATCACTGGCCTCACACAAATTTCCTACCACCCACCGTTCCCCAGGTCTCCCGATAAAAATGGTGCCTCACTTGTGTGGGAGGCCCAAGTACCCGCGACAGGCAAGGGCCCAAAACATTTTTGATAGGCAATGTTGATGTTGCCTCAAAGCGTTTTGTGTCCTTGCATGTCGCGAGTACCTGGGCCTCCCACACAAGTGAGGCACCATTTTATCGGGAGACCTGGAGAACGCTGGGTGGTAGGAAATTTGTGTGAGGCTAGTGATGCCACACTTCCCACACAAAATGTGTGAAAAAGTGATTTTTCAGCTAAAATTGAGGTTTGCAGAGATTCTGGGTAAGGAACGTTGGAGATCCACGCAAGCCTCCCTGGAAGCCCCGGTGTCTACTTTTCAGAAATGTGTGGTTTGGTAGGTTTCCCTAGATGGCCGCCGAGCACAGAGTCAAAACCCAGGTGACTCCCTTGCAAACCAGGTGGTTTTGAATAGGCAATTTTGAGGTCGCCTCACTGCGTTGTGGGCCCTTGCCTGTCGCAGTACTGGGCCTCCCACACAAGTGAGGCACCATTTTGATCGAGACCTGGGGAACGCTGGGTGGTGGAAATTTGTGTGAGGCCAGTGATGCCACACTTCCCACACAAAATGTGTGAAAAAGTGATTTTTTCAGCTAAAATTGAGGTTTGCAGAGGATTCTGGGTAAGGAAACGTTGAGGATCCACGCAAGTCATACCTCCTGAAGCCCCAGGTGTCTACTTTTCACAAATGTGTGTGTTTGTAGGTTTCCCTAGGTGCCGGCAGAGGTAGGGTTAAAAAACTACAGCTAGGCACTTTGCCAAAAAGGGTCATTTTTCACTGCGAAATTGAGGTGTGACCACGTTGCGTTTTGTGCCGTTTCCTGTCGCAGGCACTAGGCCGACCCACACAAGTGAGGTGCCATTTTTCTCGTAAGACTTTGGGGAACGCGGGTGGGTGGAAATTTGTGGATCCACGCAGATTCCAGAACTTTCCACCACAGAAATGTGGGGAAAATGTGGTTTTTTGACAATTTTTTATGTTTGCAAGGGATTCTGGGTAACAGAACCTGGTGGGAGGCAGTCAAGTCACCCCATCCTGGATTCCCCTGGGTGTCTAGTTTTCAAAAATGTATAGGTTTGCTAGGTTTCCCTAGGTGCCGGCAGAGGTAGGGTTAAAAAATTACAGCTAGGCACTTTGCCAAAAAGGGTCATTTTTCACTGCGAAATTGAGGTGTGACCACGTTGCGTTTTGCGCCGTTTCCTGTCGCAGGCACTAGGCCGACCCACACAAGTGAGGTACCATTTTCTCGTAAGACTTTGGGGAATGCGGGGTGGGTGGAAATTTGTGGATCCACGCAGATTCCAGAACTTTCCACCACAGAAATGTGGGGAAAATGTGGTTTTTTTGACAATTTTTATGTTTGCAAGGGATTCTGGGTAACAGAACCTGGTGGGAGGCAGTCAAGTCACCCCATCCTGGATTCCCCTGGGTGTCTAGTTTTCAAAAATGTATAGGTTTGCTAGGTTTCCCTAGGTGCCGGCAGAGGTAGGGTTAAAAAACTACAGCTAGGCACTTTGCCAAAAAAGGGTCATTTTTCACTGCGAAATTGAGGTGTGACCACGTTGCGTTTTGCGCCGTTTCCTGTCGCAGGCACTAGGCCGACCCACACAAGTGAGGTACCATTTTTCTCGTAAGACTTTGGGGAACGCGGGGTGGGTGGAAATTTGTGGATCCACGCAGATTCCAGAACTTTCCACCACAGAAATGTGGGGAAAATGTGTTTTTTGACAATTTTTTATGTTTGCAAGGGATTCTGGGTAACAGAACCTGGTGGGAGGCAGTCAAGTCACCCCATCCTGGATTCCCCTGGGTGTCTAGTTTTCAAAAATGTATAGGTTTGCTAGGTTTCCCTAGGTGCCGGCAGAGGTAGGGTTCAAAAACTACAGCTATGCACTTTGCCAAAAAAGGGTCATTTTTCACTGCGAAATTGAGGTGTGACCACGTTGCGTTTTGCGCCGTTTTCTGTCGCAAGCACTAGGCCGACCCACACAAGTGAGGTACCATTTTTCTCGTAAGACTTTGGGGAACGTGGGGTGGGTGGAAATTTGTGGATCCACGCAGATTCCAGAACTTTCCACCACAGAAATGTGGGGAAAATGTGTTTTTTGACAATTTTTTATGTTTGCAAGGGATTCTGGGTAACAGAACCTGGTGGGAGGCAGTCAAGTCACCCCATCCTGGATTCCCCTGGGTGTCTAGTTTTCAAAAATGTATAGGTTTGCTAGGTTTCCCTAGGTGCCGGCAGAGGTAGGGTTAAAAAACTACAGCTAGGCACTTTGCCAAAAAGGGTCATTTTTCACTGCGAAATTGAGGTGTGACCACGTTGCGTTTTGCGCCGTTTCCTGTCGCAGGCACTAGGCCGACCCACACAAGTGAGGTACCATTTTTCTCGTAAGACTTTGGGGAACGCGGGGTGGGTGGAAATTCGTGGATCCACGCAGATTCCAGAACTTTCCACCACAGAAATGTGGGGAAAATGTGGTTTTTTTGACAATTTTTTATGTTTGCAAGGGATTCTGGGTAACAGAACCTGGTGGGAGGCAGTCAAGTCACCCCATCCTGGATTCCCCTGGGTGTCTAGTTTTCAAAAATGTATAGGTTTGCTAGGTTTCCCTAGGTGCCGGCAGAGGTAGGGTTCAAAAACTACAGCTAGGCACTTTGCCAAAAAAGGGTCATTTTTCACTGCGAAATTGAGGTGTGACCACGTTGCGTTTTGCGCCGTTTCCTGTCGCAGGCACTAGGCCGACCCACACAAGTGAGGTACCATTTTTCTCGTAAGACTTTGGGGAACGTGGGGTGGGTGGAAATTTGTGGATCCACGCAGATTCCAGAACTTTCCACCACAGAAATGTGGGGAAAATGAGTTTTTTTGGACACTTTTTATGTTTGCAAGGGATTCTGGGTAACAGAACCTAGTGGGAGGCAGTCAAGTCACCCCATCCTGGATTCCCCTGGTTGTCTAGTTTTCAAAAATGTATAGGTTTGCTAGGTTTCCCTACGTGCCGGCAGAGGTAGGGTTAAAAACTACAGCTAGGTACTTTGCCAAAAAGGGTCATTTTTCACTGCGAAATTGAGGTGTGACCACGTTGCGTTTTGCGCTGTTTCCTGTCGCGGGCACTAGGCCGACCCACACAAGTGAGGTACCATTTTTCTCAGAAGACTTTGGGGAACGCGGGGTGGGTGGAAATTTGTGGATCCACGCAGATTCCAGAACTTTCCACCACAGAAATGTGGGGAAAATGTGGTTTTTTGGACAATTTTTTATGTTTGCAAGGGATTCTGGGTAACAGAACCTGGTGGGAGGCAGTCAAGTCACCCCATCCTGGATTCCCCTGGTTGTCTAGTTTTCAAAAATGTATAGGTTTGCTAGGTTTCCCTAGGTGCCGGCAGAGGTAGGGTTCAAAAACTACAGCTAGGCACTTTGCCAAAAAAGGGTAATTTTCACTGCGAAATTGAGGTGTGACCACGTTGCGTTTTGCGCCGTTTCCTGTCGCAGGCACTAGGCCGACCCACACAAGTGAGGTACCATTTTTCTCATAAGACTTTGGGGAACCCGGGGTGGGTGGAAATTTGTGGTTCCACGCAGATTCCAGAACTTTCCACCACAGAAATGTGGGGAAAATGTGTTTTTTTGGACAATTGTTTATGTTTGCAAGGGATTCTGGGTAACAGAACCTGGTGGGAGGCAGTCAAGTCACCCCATCCTGGATTCCCCTGGATGTCTAGTTTTCAAAAATGTATAGGTTTGCTAGGTTTCCCTAGGTGCCGGCAGAGCTAGGGTTCGAAAACTACAGCTAGGCACTTTGCCAAAAAAGGGTCATTTTTCACTGCAAAATTGAGGTGTGACCACGTTGCGTTTTGCGCCGTTTCCTGTCGCAGGCACTAGGCCGACCCACACAAGTGAGGTACCATTTTTCTCGTAAGACTTTGGGGAACGCTGGGTGGGTGGAAATTTGTGGATCCACGCAGATTCCAGAACTTTCCACCACAGAAATGTGGGGAAAATGTGTTTTTTTGACAATTTTTATGTTTGCAAGGGATTCTGGGTAACAGAACCTGGTGGGAGGCAGTCAAGTCACCCCATCCTGGATTCCCCTGGGTGCCTAGTTTTCAAAAATGTTTAGGTTTGCTAGGTTTCCCTAGGTGCCGGCAGAGCTAGGGTTCAAAAACTACAGCTAGGCACTTTGCCAAAAAGGGTCATTTTTCACTGCGAAATTGAGGTGTGACCACGTTGCGTTTTGCGCCGTTTCCTGTCGCAGGCACTAGGCCGACCCACACAAGTGAGGTACCATTTTTCTCGTAAGACTTTGGGAACGCGGGGTGGGTGGAAATTTGTGGATCCACACAGATTCCAGAACTTTCCACCACAGAAATGTGGGGAAAATGTGTTTTTTTGACAATTTTTTATGTTTGCAAGGGATTCTGGGTAACAGAACCTGATGGGAGGCAGTCAAGTCACCCCATCCTGGATTCCCCTGTGTGTCTAGTTTTCAAAAATGTATAGGTTTGCTAGGTTTCCCTAGGTGCCGGCAGAGCTAGGGTTAAAAAACTACACCTAGGCACTTTGCAAAAAAAGGGTAATTTTTCATTGTGAAAATGTGGTACGTCCACGTTGCATTTTGAGCCATTTCCTGTTGTGGACACAAGGGCTACCCACACAAGTGAGGTACCATTTTTATCGGGAGACTTAGGGTAACACAGAATTGTAGAGCAACTGTTATTACCTATTGACTTTCGATGCATTTCTGCCTTCCAAATGAAAGACAATGTGTAAAAAATAAGTCATTTTGAAAAATGACCTATAATTCTCATGCTAGTATGGGTACTCCCAATTTCGGAAATGTGCAAATATCTACTGTTTCTAAAATCTACATTTTGTTCCCATTTCAGAAATACATAGGTGTCTTTCATAACAATTTTTCCATGTATACATTTTCCCAAAATAATTGCTATATACCCGGTACTTAAAAAAAATCATTGCAAGATGTTGCTCAATTATTGGCTCTGGGTTCGTCGGGTTCTTGGTGAACCTACAAGTCTTATATATCCCCACAACCAGAAAGGTCCAGCGGATATAACGGTATATTGCCTTCAAATAGCTGTCATAATTAGAAGAAGTTACAGGTGAAAACGTTGACACAAATGGCTGTTTTTTTCAACTAATTTTCTATTTTTCCTTTATTTAACTGTTAGTTTCTATAAGGAAAACTTTAAGGATCTACACAAATGACCCCTTGATGAATTCAGAATTTTGTCTACTTTTCAGAAATGTATGGCTTTCCAGGATCCATTATTGGTTTCATACCCATTTCTACCATTAACTGGAAGGAGGTTGAAAGCACAAAAAATAGCAAAAATAGGCTATGTCCCAGAAAAATGCCAAAACTGTGTAAAAAAGTTGGTTTTCTGACAAAAGTCTGCTTGTCCCTGAAAGCTGGGAAGATGGTGATTTCATCCCCACAACCCCTTTTTGATGCCATTTGCAGGGAAAAATCAAGACGCTTTCATCTGTAGCCCTTTTTTCGCATTTTTCCCCAAAAAAAGAAATTTAGCTGTATTTTGACTAATTTCTGGGTCCCCTCCAGGGGAATCCACAAACCCTGGGTACCTTTACAATCCCCATGATGTTAGAAAAAAAGGACGCAAATTTGGCATGGATACCTTATGTGGTCAAAAAGTTACAGGGGCCTAAGCGCGCACTACCCCAAATAGCCAAAAAAAGGCTTAGCACAGGAGGGGAAAAGGCCTAGCAGCGAAGGGGTTAATGTCTCTGCGTTTGTTCAGTCACCCTGGTTGGCTTGGCCCATTGCATCTAATGCTTGCCAACTGCGTTTTCATAACACTGATCCTGGCTACAAACAGGATAGGCCAGATCCAAGGTTTTCTGACTCTCGTACTGTTACAACATATTCTGTTGGTAAATTGTGTAAACAGTGGTTGCAGCACTCTTCCTTAGATTCTGTTAAACAACATTTATCCCTCCTATCAGGCAACATTGATCTGTCCGACTTTATTCTAGGGCCTCGTGGTCCTCGACCGAAGAGATTCATATATGAGACTTACAATGAACTCTGGAAGCTTTCGCAAATTGAAGCTGCTTCCCGTCTTCGGGAAATCGATCAAGCGAATTTAGAAAAAGTGCTTGCTGTTGTTGACAATAGTATTAATACCCTGTCTTCCCGCATTTACACATTAGAGAATATTATTTCCTCTGTTGTTGATATTGTACAAGATGATGTTTCTGTGTTATATCATGGTCAAAATCAATTGCGTTCAGTAATGCAGTTTGCATGGACTTTGCAAACACTTAAGATGGGGAAGGTTCCTTGGCAATTTTTAAACACCACTGCCTTATTCTTACCTTTTAATTAAGCAGCGGGTTATGTCCATGAAGGATGCAGCGTACACTCTGTTACATATCGAAAAACTAGAGCCCTTACCATTCTCTGTTGCGGAATTGGATTCTGCTGTGTGGCTAGTACACGGGGTTATCGCTTTGCCTTTTTCATTGTTTGAATTTAGTTCGTGTATGAAGCATTATCCTGTAGGCCGTTTTCAGCCTTTGGCAGTGCCTTCCTGCATGAACTTTGGTCCCTGCCTTTCATGTTTAAATGCCTTAGAGACGGAAGGGAGGTTTTTCTCACGGGGGAGTCATGCGATTCAACTGTGGGTCATTCCCTTGTTTGCAAACACATTCAATTGCACGGGGCTTGTAACGTTTCGGCTCCGAATCTTGCTTGTGTGTTAAAGGGCATTCCTGCTCCTGCTATTTCTCCTACTTTCACTGTGCTTGCAAATGGTAGCTATCTACTTTTGAATAACCAAGACTGCTGTGGCATGCTGGCCGGCATACCCTATATCGTTACAATTTCACACAGGGTTGTCTGCTGCAAAAATGTGCTTTTTCCTCCCCCGCACGACATCATAGATAGTTCCGTTTGGCCTTCCATTCCTACTCTGAGGGCGGATTTCAATAAATTGAGCAGAATAAAGGCACTATTATTGAACCAGGAGGTTATGCTCACGTCCGCCCGGGAGACATTCATTCTCCAGGTGGCGAGTACCCACAGTGAAATACAGGCCCTTTTGAACACTAACCTCCCACAACATTTCGGTGAACTGATTCACCGTGTTTTTAATGCATCACGCACTGAAGGTCTGGTGCACTTTTTTAAAGTTGTGGGCTCTGGCCTTGTGACCTCTTTTTCAGACTATTTTTGGTGTAATCCCTGCTTTTATTCATTCCATTTTTTCCAGCGTCTTTGGTGGCTTTCCATTAATCCTCGCCTTGGCGGCTGGTATACTGCTATTGATCTGTTTGCTACGCAATGGCTGCACCTCCTTGGGCCCTTCTCAACCCGGGTCGTCTCCAGATGCTCCGTGAGCGCATTCTCGCTGGTTTCGGCATCCTGCCATTGGCAACGCTCAGTGTGTCTTATAGACTGTCTTTTCGCTTTGCGTATTTCACTTGCGTGCAACCTGTGATGTCTTGCATCAGATGTCCATTCTCATGGTCCTTGGATTATTGCCTCTCCAATACGTCTCTGTCTCGACCGGATTTTGTCCTGCTGGTGGGTCCCTTAGAGGCCCATGAACGGGACTGTTTCGGTGCAGGCTACATGGCGCGTGCGGCTGCACTGGGGATTTTGGCACAATGGGATATCTGGGCGGCTGCTCAGGGTCTCCTACAACAAAGTTATATTGAGTACCACGCAAGTTGTCCCGCAATGCTGTTCGCTGCTCCCTCTTGCGAGGAACATGACTGCAGCTTTGATTTACTGGACTGGATGGCGTCGCTTTTTTCCGACGATTCCAATGATGTCCTCTTGGAAGGTGTGGCGTATTTCTGCACTTACACTCTGTTGGATTGACAGGGCCGTCGCATTCTTCGACCTGCCTCGCTGGATTATTTTTTTGGTATTTCCTCTGCACAACATTTTTTTTTTCGATCCTTGTCCTTCATGGAGACCGATGCGACACGGATTGTTCTGTTCTGCTCCGTTTTTTAACTCTGTCCTCTTCCTATGACTTGGCCGATGGACTGCCCAGGGGAGGGTGTCGTGTGGTTTGTGGCCTCCTGCTCTGCCTTGCTACGTTGACTTAGGCCTGGCTGCCATGGGGCCTTTTTGCACACGTTACTTTGTGCCGTTGTTTTCCAGTCTTTGCTTCTGCCTGGCTATTTTAGCACTGTCTGCATTTCTATCTTTCACCTTTTCTCCTGTTCCCTTTTTGGGCTACATCTGAACACCATGTACAAGGTCGAAAAACAACGTCCCTTGTTCCTGCTGATTTGGCCAGTCCCTCGCACTTAGACATAACACTATGTACAGCTGCCCTGGAGAAATTCGTGTGCTTTTAATATTGTGATTTTCACGGTTAGACACACTTGGAGACAAACCTTTCCAGAGAGAAGAGCTGTGCTTATCTGATGATGTAAACTTTACATCTAGATACTGAGGTATGGGGGTTTGCTAGACAAAGCCCAGAGGTCTTCTGTTTTTATAATAAACTAGCAACTAGCTCGGGGAGGGTGGTATTGTCATTTAACCATATATCCACTGCTTTATGAAATGCTTTCCCCGTTTGTATTCTATGGAGTTGTAACTATGCTGCTTATATTATCCTTCTGTATTATGCTGATAGTACTGGCACGTGTACTGTATCTTAGAGCACGGTAGTTGAAATAAACATTTTAAACTATACAGTGTCTCTTCTTACGCACGTTGTGGACACGTATGAGTGAAGTATGAAAGGGTGTTCTTGCTACTGCGAGTCCTGAGAGAGAGAGATACCGTGTTCTGGGTTGTCTAATCATTGGTAGCATTGTTGCTAATGAGACGCTACAGCTAGTCGGGTTGGGGTTTTAGGTGCTAAGGTTTATGGTTGGCTCACCACTATATTCCGAGGTCCTATTATCCTGTGCATAGCTCTGTGTATGTGCAGAATCCCTACAACAGTTCTTTTCCAGACCAAGCACTCTTAAAAAATGCCTGGCAGTATAGGTGACATGTGCATCCTTCACCTTGTGGTCCCCTTTGTCTAATGTATCATTTTCTATACACTGATTTACACATGTTGGATTCATTGTCTCTGTATTTGTGTGTGATGTAAAGTGTTGCAACACCTTACACTGGTATGAGAGGCACAATAAAACAAATGAAATACATGTGAGAGAGGGGCTATGGAGAGATGAGGGGCACTGCTGGAGAGTAATAGTGAGGCAATCATTAGAGAGCCCTCACAAAGATTGTTGAATCCTGGTGCAGTCTGAGGTCATCATTTACTATGCTTTAAAAGCTAATACAAACTAATATTTAATGCAAAATGTGCTGTTGAATGTGCCACTTTTACCCAAATTTTCTTCGGGGGAGAACCCTCCCAAACACTGCTTGTCATGGTCAGGCTTGCTCGCTACACTCACTATGCACCCTACGGGGGCTGGTCTGACAAACTCTGCCAGGGCTGCTGTGGGTTCCCAGTCTGGCCCTGTGTAGGATGGGTCTTATAATGGTACAACCGTTGGAGTCCTGTGCTTTTCTAAACCCAGAGTGCACTTGTCTGTGTAACCAATTCATGCATTGGCCTGTGTATCAATATTGCGAACCTGTCCTAAGATCCCTCACGTTGTGCTGTATGTATGGAAATGCACCTTCTGTTCACTTTTTTTAAGCAAAAGTTTGGAGGGGTGTTTGTCGCTGCATTTGCATGCATGGTTGAGTACTTGGCGCACATAACCTTGGCTGCAGCACATAGAGACCTTACACGTCCGCACACAGAGAAAGAAAATTTGAGGGAACATTGCTCCCTGAGGCAGAGTAACTCAAGGCAGCGCAAGCTTCGTTACTCCACATTTACCAAGCCATGCAGGGCCAAGCAAGGTGCTTGTGTAGCTTGATAAATTTCATTCTAGGTTTCGCGTCGCCCTTGTGCCCTCTTGCGTGGTGAAAGGGTGATGCAAAGCCCTGATAAAAATACCCCTTCATTTTTTAAGAAGTAAAAAACCATTTTATTTTCAAGTTAGCTGCTTAAAGAAGAACTATTTAGGCATAAAAACCCGTTAGCTACTCTTGCTACACATCACAATCAAACCTCCCTGTTGGAACTTCTAATGCCTAATAATTAGAACTCTCTGTTGCAAAATAAAACCACTCAAATGTCACCCTGGCTCCTCAAGAAAGCTAGCAACAGATGTTCTGTATCTAGCAACACCCAAGGCAGATTTGTTTTAATCTGACGAAGGAGCAGATTGCTTGCTTGTTCATTTACATTGCTGCTCAAGGCGGCCCTCCCTACGGAGTCTAAGCCTGCAAGCACACTACTGTAAGAAACAAGCACTGGCAAAGCCATTAGTTCTGGCATGGTTACAAACCTATTAGCTTTACCAAATTCTTGCTTCCTTTGGCAATGTTTTTGTACAACCTTTTCAAAAAATATTTGAAATGTTAGGTCTTGCAAGGGCATGCATTTTCATGGAAGGGTAATCATCTTTTAATAGTTTTGTAAAAAGTTTAACAAATATGCCAATGAGGTCACCTTTGCATCTGAAGTCATGCGCACCCAGGGGCAGACATTTTGGAATGTTTTTTTAAAAAACGACAAAAGCAACATTTCATGATGACCGGCCTTGCATATTCATGAGCATGAATGGGCAGCCATTTTGGAATGGTTTAGATAACCACTTTCATAGATGCAGCTGCTTGCAGTGCTCATGAGAAAAAATGACTTTAGAAAAGTAACTATTAAGAAAGAAAAGGCATACATTGGGCCAATAGTCCCTGGCTCTGAAGGGATTATTTTCCATGTGGGGTTACAACATTCTTCTTGGGCAGCCCTGAAACGAGTTTCTGATGATAGTTGTTGGATACAAAGACACATGTGTGCTTTTGTTATGGCAGCATTGATCATCAGTTAATTAGGTAGGAGCTATTTCTGTCATTCACTGTAGTTCATTCTAGATATATGCCCATGCCAGACATTAAGTGATGCATTCCAGGGCACCATAACACACTGGAAAGTGTTAACCACAAAGAAATGTATGTCTGCTGAAGTACATTCTGTAATCTGCAGGTAGAAGAAAAACAGAGACACTTGTCCCTGCATTATTGTTACCTTTATTCTACGCAATTACAAACACTGTCAGGTCTCTGAAAGATATTCACTTTTCCTTCAAGTACAAAGCTGGTTAAGGCCTGCTGGACGAGTCAAATACTTGGCATGAAGATGTTAAACATTTTTATACCGAGTTAACACTTTCACTGGGTGGTTGTTTAGCTTGTCAAAACTTTGACAAGATTAACTGATTTCAGTGGTACATTACCTGAAAAGTAAGTGTCAAGTTATCAGAGTTACAAAACATAGTTAGGAGTGGGGACATAAGAGAACTGTGAGAGACGATCAATTTAAGGAAACAAGGAGGGGGGAAGGAGACAGACATGTCAGTGGTGGAGGAGACCTGAAAGAGGAAGAGCCAGGAGATGGTGACAAGACTAGGAGGAAGTATGTTGCTTTGGTGGGAGAGAATTTTACTTGAATCTCACCAGCCTCGTCTCTCCATGAGATCAATTGCACTTAATAGGAAGCGACTATGCCTGGCTGTGGGTGGATATTTTCTTTCCCATAAGGATAACTGCCTCACAGTCTTGAGAAATCGTTATATTTGAGTTTCATCTTGTGAGACTTTGGACAGCCATCTTTAGGTCAGACAGCCAATGTGAACGAGAAGAAATGCTATAATGCAGCCATTTTGGAATCAGGCTCCGAGTCAAGTCCTGAAAAACTAATTAACATGCTTTCTTCATTGAAAAAGGGATTGGTTTCTGTTCAGAATGAATGTGTGAGATATGTGAGATAAAAGATTGAATGTGACAAAAAGTGTGCATCACGATTTTACTTTGTACATTTAAAGTAGTTCCTCTTGCTACCAAGTCCCCGAGTTAGGCCCGGTAGGAATTAGTGCCGTTCTTACATGCATATGATCCTTTTTCCTAACGTTGTATTCTCTTTGCCACATCCACGTTTGCCACACACTTGCATTTGTGACGCTTGGACTAGTTTAGTAGAAACACCGACCTTGCTGACACAGAACACTTCTTGCGAATACTGTCACACTGCCTTGGCATTAGGGGCAAGTCCTCTCACGCGCGTAATACAAATGTGTTTATTGTTACATCCATATGGCGACACAGCTATCTGTGGAACACAAACAGTGGTTGTCTGAACACAATTTTGACCTGAGGCAAGAATGCCATTTTCTATATATAGCCTTTTGTTTCCTAGCATATTCAGAGGAGACACTTCTTTGATCTTGAGGGGGTCCCTGCATGCTGAATCCTTCGCCTAGCAGCTGACCTACATCTCCCTGAGGGGTGTCTAGTTCGTGACCAAGACGGGGTCATACACTCTTACCTGCCAGGTAAAGGAGTTAGTTCATCCAGATGGGAGTTTTCTTGGCAGATGATACATTCATACCCTAGACATGTATTTTAGGGTTAGCATCATAGGGGTCTGCTCAATTGTTATAATCTCGTATATGTTTGCATACATAACCTGACTCAACAATATGGTGGAACTCTTTGTTTTATTCACTGTGTTGACACTCGTTATAACTTTTATCTTCTTCTATCTAATAATCATTGCAGCCCATATTTTCTATACAAGAATCACTACAGTTCAATAAATATTGAAAATGCCCCTTCTTGTATTCTTTGTATATTTCTCTGAGCAAAAGAAAGCACAAGTGACTGAGCGAAAGTTTGAATGCTGTCACAACAGTTCCTGAGGTAACAGAGTTGTGACGTTCAGTGGTTGCCAGAGCTGTTCGCTCCCTGTTCAGGTTTAGGGGGGGCTAATGGTGGCACTGCGAGCTAGCTGGTCCAAGGTACAACATATCCTACAGAGGTGCATGGAATCAGTCTGGCACCATTGTAAGTTTATGTCGTCCGCAAACGCGCAGTTCCTACTGATTAGTGAAGAGTGATACCCGCTCAATTTAGAAAATATACTGGAAATCGAACATCATTGTTTTTGAACTAAAGTCTGTCTTGAAGAAGGTGGTATCAACCAACTTAAGTCCACCGAAACGCCGCGTTGACAACTTGTTTTTATTGCATTGTTTTATTACCATTCATAATTACTTTTTAAGCGTATGTCTTTACGTTGGAGATTCACTGTTAGAGGTACCATCTGACTTGGGTTGTCCATTATCATATATTTAATGGAAACAAAATGATATGTGGCTCTTTGTTTATAATACAAATTTAAATATATGCAAAGTAAAACTGAGCTGAAGAAATAGAACTACTACATATAGGAGTGGATAATCTAGTATAATTACTTCTGTGGTCTCTTCTGTACAAAGATTTTATGAATTGCCTTGATTTTGTTAACGGATTTTATTATTGTATACAAACGTATTTGTAATAAAGGAGGCTTATAGTTTGGGTAAATTGTATGCATGAATGTGAGAAGAATGATGTGGAGGTAATAAGTGAAATAGTAAAAAATCAACACAGGGGAACAACATTTTGTTATAGGCTATTTTAACCCAGTTCCCTTTGTTTTAGAAGGGTTGCTCTCAAATTTGTTTTTTGAACGGTACATGTTACCACATGTGGTATTAGGCTATAAGCTAATTTTACAGCATGAATGAGTCATAAGGGTAGGTAATTACCGATAGGTCTATCTGAACCTGTGTTGTAGGTCACAGATTTGCTTTTATCAGAAAGTGCTGTTTTGTTAACACAGCTGCTTTCTTAGATCCACCAGATTTTAACACGAGTGTTGTTTTAATCGCATTCTTGTCTCTTATCTAATCTGCACCGCTGCAAATTATATGCAAGCAAGCTTCTTCCAAAATTCATGTCTCTTTTCCTCTTTCCCTGCAGTCCTGCAACTACCACAAACCCTCCTTACTGTTCAGAGTTCAGCTAGCTAACTTTCCTCTCCCCAATCCCTCCTTTGATGCCTGAGAATTTATTCCATTCCAATAGTCTATCTTCATCAATGCTCAATCTCGTCCTCTTGTCACCCTCTTCCTTTATCTCTCAGCTCCACTAGCACCTACTTTGCTTTTTGTTGCAAAGGAAGAAGGGAAGCTTGGATGCAGTCTTGTCTAATATTTGGAAACGGTTTGTCTGGACCTGACAAGAGAAGCTGCACCAAGCGCTGGACTGTACCTGCTGATCCTTGGGCCACAATTGCCTGATTACCACTGACTGCCGAGGTGCAGCCTTGACTACCAAGTCCCAATGCTCAAAAGTTCCACCTGAGACTGCCGGAGTCATCAGAGTGCAGTTTGATCGCCGAAGACGGGCACTAGCCTGAACCAAAGGGAACCAAAGGGTTTGCTGTGACAGGAGACCAGTGGCGAATTGACTTTTGCTGGACCAAAGAGGACTTCGAGGGACATCAATCCCTATGGCCAAAGTCGCCCCACCTGGTTCGTGGACCGAGGAGTAGCCCCAGAAAGACTCCTGTCGACCGTACAACATTCTCAGCATCTTACAACATCTTCAGCATCCTGTATACCTTTAATGAGGACCACTCCATTGAAGTCTATGGCGGTTCACCATAGAGCCTGGATTGGGATTTGAGTCTGCTTTAGTGCCACGGTAACTGTTCTACAACTCCTCATTAGCCCCTGCTCTTCCCCCTGTCAGATTTGGTTGCCCAAAGCGGGCTGGAGTAGTTAAACACAACTCTTTAAACATTTTACAAAGTTTCCAAACTTTGCTGTTACCTATGCTTGTTTGTGTTTTGAAGTGAAGAAGCTGAAATTTACATTTACTTAAAAATCTGTAAATATTGTTCATTTTGGTCTCTAAAAATTCATAAAAATACAATCTATTTGTATGAATTGGTGTCAGATTTCTTTCACGTTGAATGACTTTCTTATTCTGTTGCTTTGGTATTTCTAAATGCTTTACACTTGTTCCTTTGTTTAAGCCTGACTGTTCGAAGCCACAGCTACCGAGGGTTGAGCTAAGGTTTAACAAACAAGTCTTACATGACCCAAGTCAGTAACCAGAGTGTATTCCAAGGTGGGGGTTGCATGACCACACCATATAATGCACCACATTTCCTCACACTATACTTATAGATTTGTCCTAAAATGTGTTTTTGACCCCTCAGCACTACCTTATAAATTGTGTGTTCCTTATGTTAAGAGCACCATGCTCTCCTCAGAATGAAGAATGGATTGAGATGTATGCACAACAGAGAGCATGCTCTTACTGAATTAAAAATATGATTAATTAATCTGCCGGTTGCTGAATCGGTATGTTTATCTCTGCATTATTGAAAAACAAATAAAGCAATAAACATATGGTTAAAACAGTAATTTGCAGAATACCCTCCGTGTACTTTGTGACATTTTAAAAAAACATTCACTAATGGTAAATTTGAAGTTCATTTCATAACTATTTTCTCTTTGACATTTTCAAGCTTAATATGAAAGTGATTTTTATACTAAAAACATATTTAATTAGAAAGCATCATTTTATTAATGGGCTTCATTTTTCTCAAAGACAAAAAAAAATCGAAACAATTCATTATCATAATCAATTCACTTTATTCAATCTTATAGAATAAGATCATCAAAGTACGGTGCATCATGAAATACATATTCAATAATATATTACAATTCTAATAAATTTAAAAACAAATAAATACAAATAAAAGCCATTGGTGGGAACTGAAGCTAAAAACTCTCTGTTAATACATATTAAATTCATAATATAATGTGCAAAAACACCAAGACATTTAGAATAAAATTACAAGGCAGTCAACCTCCTAGTTGAGAAAGCCATATATAAGTAGGATGCAAGAGAAAAACATACATAAGGTCCAGAAAGCATTTGTAAAAAAGTCAGAGCTGGGCGGCATTGTTCAAAGTTGTATTTCCGCAATAGGGGAAGCCTATACTTTTTACGTTCGTACATATAAAATTGACAAAAAAATATAAAGTGCAAATTTGATTGAAGGGATGTCTCATCGCATGGACAAGCTGGCAATTCATTCATTGAGTACACACCCGCAGGGAGACCTAGCATGCACAGGATAAGATTTAACCTGAATCGCACCAGTACATATCGATGCCGGATGTTTGTCACAAAGGTCAGATATGATTTTGCTTCATCAGGAATAACAGGAAGCCCCAGGTAAATTACTACCATGGGTTTGATACAATTTTGTGCATATCTTTTGTTTTTCCTGTGCAAACTGTAGCGAGATTTAATTTCAGCTTAAGAAATTGACTTGCAGTCAAGTGGATCACTATAAAGGGATTCAAGGCCCAATATTGACAGAGTTTCTTTAACATATTGAAGTCATGGGACCTTATGGGCCTGCTCAAGAGTTAAACAATCCCTAATGATATTTTGAGTTAAACCAACCGTGTCCCTCCGCCAAATTGAATGCCATAGTAAAACCGGGGCAAGGGATATCAAATCTGAAATATATGGAGCATTCAATTCTTGATGCATGTTAAAATTTGAACAGCTTTTAGGAAGGGATAATAAATACTTTCTTATAAAAACCATCTTATAACCGGTGTAGGGCATCAGCCTTCCGTATGCTCCAGATCCCTACCCCATATGTAGCTGATGCAATAGCTTTTGCAGAATATATCTTTTTGATTGGTACTAGTGGCTTGGTACCTAATTTTTTCGTGAAGGAAAATATGGCCATGATGCTCTTTTCTAGTGCATTACATCTATTCCTTATCATGTTTGAACATGTTCCCGAGCTATTAAACAGAACACCCAAATATAAAAAAGTCTTAGTGATTTAAACCCTACGGCAAGCAATACAAAAGGAGGGTGATCTTCTTGGTCGTTTCCCCGTGATTAGAATATAGGTTTCATCTTTGTTAACCTGGAGGTCCAACGAAGCCATATAGGACACATAATTATCAATGAGCCTTTGCAACGCTAAACCAGTTCTAGCTATCAATACGGCATCATCCGCATATAGCAATATGGGAATATGTTTTTTATTTACCAATGGGACGTCAATTACAGATTGATCTACTGCTGATTCTACACCGTTTTAGTACAAAGTGAAAATAAAAAGGGGGCCAGGACACACCCCTTCCTGACACCCCTAAGAATAGGGAATGACCTGGTACATTCCCCCTGGCTGCCACATCTAACACACGCAGAGGATTGGGAATATAATTGGCGTATAAAAAATATAATATTTTCATCCACACCCATATCTTTCATAATACTCCATAGCTTACTATGTGAGACACAGTCAAATGCTGCCAAGAGGTCCATAAAAGCCATAAAAATATTTCCTTCCTTGGCTTGGGTATACTTAGTTGCAATTACATTTTTAAAACCATATTGTACCAGTATTAATATATTTTTATCGAAAGCCCACTCCTCTAGTCTGTTTAATAACAGACGGCCCATTAATTTGACTCTACCATCCAAAAGTGAGATGGGCCTATAATTTTTAGGCAGTGATTTGTCCCCTTTCTTATGTATTGGTACAATAATTGTCTTTTTCCATGAGGGAGTGTGACCTACTACCGTAATTGCATTAAAAACATTAGTCAAAAAAGGGATCAATTCTATTGTTTTAAAATTGACTTGTTAATATAGAAGTGGATTAAATGGAATTATTGAATGATCGTTATAAAAAGCTGGTGGGGTAATTAACAGTTTAGCAGAATGGGAACTTGACCATGTTATGAGAAATACTCTCTTTCAAACTCATGGTACCCTCGCCCCGTTTAGAGGTGAGGAAATCACTAAGGGCCTAATTATGAGTTTGGCAGTTCATAGGACCGCCAAACTCGTGGTGGAGGTGCGGTGGCGGTCATGGACCGCCGCACCAGTGGTCCGACCGCCGTATTACAAGAACCTCCAGGGGAACACTGCAACCGCCAGGGATCCGCAATCCCTGGCGGTGGTGCGGTGGTCTTGAGGCTGCATTATGGTTGGTAGTGCCACTGCAGCACCCCCAAGCATATTACAAGTTTCCTCACTGCCAGCGGCCTAATGGTGGTGTTCATGCCATGAAACTGCTGGCGGTGAGAAAACTAAGGGGGCCCTACAGGGCCCCCTAGTGCCTCAGACCATGGGGATGCATGCAGGGGAGCCGTGGTGTGCCCCCCTGTCTGCATGCACGCCCAGTTCCTGCATGGCATGGACTTAACAGTCCATGCCATGCAGGAACTTGCTTTGGTGTTCACATTCACCATGGGAACGCCAAAGGACCGCCTGCCAGACAACAAGAAAACTCGTAATCTGGTGAGCGGCCGACAGTCAATTTTGTACTTGCAGGAGTGGGAGTGGGGCGGTGGCATGCCACCCCGCTCCCGAACCACCATACTCGTAATCAGGCACAAAATTTCTGTCCCAGTGTGTTATCGGAACCAACACTGGAAATTTGGGACCCAGCAATACAACCACCCCTGGACTGTAGGGTTACAGTGGCAGTAGCCCCGCCTTATTTAAGGCTGGACAACAATCCGTCAGGGTCTAATTTCTAAAAGAAAGAGTGCCAGTCCCGAAAGCTCTTTTCAGAAGCCTGCAGTTGGTGCTATTAAATGTTGGTGCTCCGGACACCTAGTCTGCGTAGTCTGGAATTCAACTCATGCCTCCTTAATCCACTGCCAAACACCCTCTGCCCCTTATTTCACACTTGTGGATTCCAGCTTTCTCCCTGTGTGACAGTGTTTCTGATTTTCTTTTCCTCTTATTTGTGTTTTTCCCTCTCGTGCTCTTGGGAATTTTCTGAAGAGGGAAAATAAGGGCTGTTCCTCAAAAATGAGTGTTGGTGGCCTCAACCGACAACCAACGGCTCAACTTAAGCACTGAAATCACTGTTTTGTACTCCCTGGGACTGCCATGCAAAGCATGATGGTGCTGGAAAGGAAATAGTTTTAATGTGCAGGTATTGTAGGAAGAAATCTCCAGGGGAGAATGTTGACCAGCAGCAATGGCACACCACTTTTAATACTGTTGAATGTCATTATTAGAGATACCCGCCTGGCCAGTTGGAGATCTCTAAAAATGACATGCAGTCCTCCGACAGAGAGGCAGAAAAGCCCCTTTGACATGACTTACTGTCTCCCAATGTCCAAATAGGTCTGCACTAAATTGTTGCAATGCTGGTATAATTTTCAGATTTCATTCTGCAAGGAATGTATGAAATGTTTTCTATTTCACCTAACGCGCAATTTCTTGCGATTTTGTCTATGGGACTCTGGTTAGGGTACAAAATGTCATGTCAAGAGACTTCATAAGCGACAAAATATATTTTACAAAATATGCATACAATGCATGAATTTTACACCAAAAAACTGCACATTTCATCGTCCCTAAGAGCATATTTATCAAGGAGTTGCGTCGCCCTTGCACCAGTCAACAGGGAGCAAGAACGACGCAACTACTACTTTTCATTTATCAAGCCACGCAAGGCCACCTTGCATGGCCCTGAGTTGCTTGAGAAATCTAGGATAACGCAATGCATTGCAAATCACTGTGTTGCATTACTCTGACCCAGGGAGGCATTCCATGGGTGGAGCGTGGGTGTTCCCATGCATCCACCCATGTGTTTTGGCTCATTCCCAAATTTACCTTTACTCTTAGACCTGGGAATGCATCAAAATGCTGCGCCTTCCCAGGGAGGGTGTAACAAGGTGAAATATCTCTATTTCTCCTCGTTGTTTCCTCTTTCTATGTGTGCTGCATTCTGCAGCACACATAAAAAGAGAGAAACGCCTCATGGGATTGTTTTACGCAGGAAGGTGTTCCTTCCTTCACAAAAACAATCCTGCTTACAACGGAGACACCCTTGCACGACGGCAATGACACTCAACATCCTGTGATTCTGGGCAAATCACTTAGGGGTCGATTCCGATTCGGGCCGGAAATAACTCCGACCGAGCCGGACCCGGAGAGAATTCCGACCGAATCGGACTCTGGCAGCCCGACCGAACGAGTATGATGCGTACGCATGCTATCGGACTCGATTCGGTCGGACTCCTATTGAAGTCAATGGGAGCCGGTCGTTCAACGCATACGAGGGCTCCCATTGACTCAATGGGTGCGAGGCAAACAAGGGCGCCCCCTACAGCGTGTACGCCCCTGTGTGCGACTCGCGCGGCTGCGCGTACAGGGGGGTCCGACACGGACCCCAAAAGTCCAGCTCCGACAGCTCTTTCGTGCCGGACGGCGCGAGTCGGTCGGACTGCTCGAGGCGCGCATCGTACTTGCCCGGCCGGGGAACGTCTCCATTGCGCGGTGCGAGTTGTGTCCGTGCGAGTCGGTCGGAGCGGGTTGGACCCGTGTACGAGTCGGTCGGCGATTTCGCGTGCACTCGCATCGTACTCGCTCGCCCGGATGCACGTACGAATCGGCCGGGAAAGAGGGCTCCGAATCGGATCCGGTTAAGCCGAATCCGATTCGGTGCCCTACCGGCCGAGATCGGAATCGGCCCCTTAATATCCCCGTGCCTAACAAAAATGAATGTGTCCTTGTGTAAGCAACTGGTGCTCATGTAAAGGGCTCTGATACCCAATACTTTTGGTTCAAGTTCGAGATATATAAAACACTAGAAAAAAAAAGATGCATTGTTAATGCAGACCCTGCGTTAAATTCAATAACTAGAAGCTTTGCATGGTGACTACTCATGACATATCAATTAGTAAGTGAATTTACTTTGTCACTGACAAATAGAATGGGCTTTACTTTGTGAACTCTTTGGCAAATGCAACATGAATGGGTTTTGTTTTGGTAAGTCTCTGACAAATACACTAGGAAAGAATTGTACCGTTTGAACTTGGAGACAAATATGATAAGAGGGTTTCATTAAACGGTTTAACACACAGAGATCTTCTTATATAGATCCATAATTTAGGAGGGGCTAAACTGTTCTTGTCTTCCTAGTGTTCATTTGTAGTTATATGATTAGTATTCAGTTTTGGAAAATTGAGGTATATTTGATTTTTAAGAGTAAAAATACTGATTGCACACTAATTTACTAAGTGTTAGTCTGTGATTTTTGGAATTCTGGCTTTCTACTTCATACTACCTCCCTGAGTAAGTCTTGGAATGTTCTGCCTCACAACCCTGATGGTCAAGTTTCAACGTGGTGCCCTTGATGGTCAGTTTGGCTGCAATAGTAAGGTGGCCTTAGGGCTTAGGCCCCTTTCTTTTGGTAATCTTCTCTTAATGGTCTTTTGAGTGGCTAAAAGTTGCTTTAGCCCACCACTGTGGCTTTGCTCATAACTGGTACACACATTGTGTGCTATGAGCAGGGGTGGAATGGGAGACATTTATGTTTGAATGTTGATGCAAGAGTGGAATGCAGACTTCTGTGGTTAGGTGTAAGGGTTAATAGGAGCATTGGTTGAGACCTGGGGCCGTATTACAGATGGTGCCCCGGGGGCGCAATGAGCGTTTGCGTCTGCTTTGCGCACCCCCAGAGTACTTTGGTATTATAGAAGGGGACGCAGACGCTTGTGCGTCCCCTTCTATAATACTGATAGCGCTGGCGCACTTAAAGCGCCAGCTCTATCAACAGAGGGTGTTCCCTCATTTGCATAAATCATGCCCTATGCAAATGAGGGAAGTCCTTTGACTCCGCCCCGCGCCATATTACAGACACGGGCGCAGAGTCAAAGAAGTCCTCAGGAGGCGCACTGACAGTGCGCCATTTAAAAGGTGGCGCACTGTCAGTGCGCCTCCTGACAGCAGCCTTCTGCATGGGGTAAAGGGGGTCCCATGGACCCCCCAGACATCCCCTTGCAGGCGGGTGCAGTCACTGATTGCACCTGCCTGCAAGGGGATCTCTAAAACCCTTTGAAAGCCTGCACTGTGAAAACACGGAGCGGCTGCTCTGTGTTTTCGAAGGGAATGCGCTGCCAGCTGGCAGCCCTGGATTGTACTTCTTGGCAATAAAGATCTTCCACAAAGACACCGGTGTCCAGCCTCGTAGGTGACTCACCCTCTAACTTCAACAAATGGTTAATACTAAGCATGAGCCAAATGCAGTTGGAAGGGGCTTTGCATGATGTAAGTATATGTGACTCAATAGGAAGGGGTAGCTTCCGTGAAGAGGTTTACTACTTCCATATTGAATGGTCAACTTATATTGCTGCACATTAGATACCAATTAATATCAAATGACTTACGGCTCCTTGTCACATTCAGGAGCCTGCAGAGAATATTTTATCAGAAGCTCATTCCCAAATTATAATTCTTAAATTACTCACTGGATGGAGATGTATATGGTTAACATATAACATATTCGTACTTTACCTACAAAATAAGACATTAGGGTGAAGGAAGTGACCCGATTAGGGCCACCTGGGTCACCACTGACCACCTCTCAGCCTTCCATGCAAAATGAAGAGTCAGAGAAACAGTGGAGAATATACACCAATAATCATTTATTGCACACGCTCAGAGCGGGGCCCCGTCTGCACAGTCTCAAGAGAGTGCTACAGAGGGAACTGAAAAACTGTAAGCATATAGATACATTATATGCATTGCATGGTCAACTAATAACACACCCACAGTGGAATTTTCCAAACAGATGTGGATCAACAGCGTAAAGACAAAAAATAACTTCTACTCTCATATCTTGCACAACTCAGAACATTTTCAAGGCCGTTCCACCCTGGGCTGCGAACAAACTGTCAGACAGGTGGGAGAGGGCCTTGACCGAGAGCGAAAGCTATGCGCTGGCACTAACAGTTCTTTGTTGCAGAAATGAAACTTAGCAAGGATCATTTCTCAGAATCAAACAGGATTAGTTTCGAACGGTAAACAAAATGGCATCTAAAAGAGAAAATGGCATAGGGAATGCTAACTTATACATGGCATTAAAGAGCATCAGCGGGCATAATCTAAAAAACCCTCCTTTTAGCATAAGCTAACGATATTTTCTATTTAGAAAGCAGGTAAGACTGGCACATAGGCAGGTGGTAACCGTGACATCATCATAATTGGAGACAGCATCATAAGTAGAAATGTGATCAAGGTGGAGCTATGGGCACTATTTACAGGTGACGTCCGATAGTGGGACAGCAAGGAGGGATGTGTCTTCAACTATCCCCTCATCTATATTCATAAGATCATCGATATCATTCCGTAACATCATGGCGGCATTCGTAACAGGGACAGATATTTTCTGTTTGGGTGTTAAAGCAGTGACACAATAGGAACAACAAAAGGGGAGACATTGTATGAGAATACAACAGAATATTTATATTGCTACGAAATAAACTATTTCCTTTAGGGTCCAACCCCAGTTACCTAAGAAAGACCAATTCCAATTTCCGCTTTCCAGCCTTTGACATTATCAATGATATCCTTAATGTGTTGTGTTATGTTCTTTTCTAAGTTTTCTATACCCATAACACACTGGTCGCCAATTATTGCGCAAACACCACCGCTCTTGGTCAACATAAAATCCACTGCATATCTAGTCTGTTCTGAATACACCTGCATGCTTTCTAACTGAGTAGTTATATCTATCAAAGCTGCCACTGTAGAGTTGGATAGAATCTGCAATTTTCATCTGAAATACTCTCTAACTTTCTCACCCCTGGCCATAGCAGTGACACCCAAGGTAAATATGGAGGACAGGATGTATCCAAATGTTATACCGTTACTATAGCTATTCACTTCCAAATCTCTTACCCCTTCACAAAATTATTTTATCAGTGTCCTTTTTACCCATCTTGTTTTAGGTCGGACATTTTTACTTGGTACACCTAAAGGCAGTACCATTCCGAGAGCCACATCATCAGTACCATTGTAGACATTTGAATAAGTCCCATTGGACAGAAAGAAAAACCCTGGATGGGCATTTATCGGCCCCTTATAATTCACTGCAGCATATCTGGTATTCATTCCAGAAGTATTTGGATCTGATTTATTTACTAAGGAAAGGGTGTTTTTAAACAGTATTGTCCCTGAACAATTAATGTACAAAAATGCGTCTGTAAATTTCACTATGGGACAACAGGCAGCATAATAACCAGCCTCTCGAGATACTGTTAATTCTTCATAATGCCAACCCACAAGAGTTATATTTTGTTCTTCCATATAAAAATTATCACAAAATGTGTTGTTATTACAGCCAGGGTAACCCTTACCCTTCGGCTTTTGATTGTACAGGCATGGTCCGGGATAACCAAATCCGTATGTGCCTTTTACCTCCACAAACTGTGGTGGCCAAGTGTACGTGTAGTTAACAAAGGACAATGGGAATGCAGGCCATAGGCTAGTAACAGACGGGATAGGATAGAAGGCGGTTCCCTTCCCAAAGAATCTCTTATGAGTATTCACAAACACATTATTCGTGGCAGCCCTCCTGTTGCATCTCATGGGGAGGTGTTCAGTTACGCTAAGTGTATGTACACTATGTGTATCTTCCAGGAACCATGATACCCCACATACTAGTATTACTACAATTATCAGAACAGTGACACACACAATCTTACTTTGCATCGACCAAATCACACTGCATTGTCTAGGGGCGATTGGCTGGTTCTTCTCATTAATCTGCCTACCAAAAGGATGCATAATGGAACAAAGGAAAAAGCGCAAAAATGATAGGAAATGTAGGTGTTCCCAGTGTCTGTCAGAGCCTCACTGGTACAGGCTCCTATCGTCCATCAGTTGGCGCTCTTGAGCACCGGTTGTGGAGCTTGCTCCATCCTAAGCTCTTTCCTAATCTATCCCACGTCGATAAAGGTGGTATACTTTTCAAAGTATACTTTCCTAACTAATGTTCAAACAACAAGAGCAAAACAGAGGCAACTCTTTCATTTATCCACTCCCTCATTGTTACTGCTACTCAGCACTTTCCTACCTTGTGCAGTCCATCCCTAGTCTTTTCTTTTGCTTCGACTCGGTGGTCCTCAGCCGAGGATGTACGTTGTACCTGGCAGCCTCAGGCACTGTAGGATCACTGAACAGAGGCTCCGGTTAGCTCATATTTCTGGTAGTTCAGCCTTGTTCAAAACATTGTCGTTCTCCTGGTCTGTTTGGGTCCAAACTGAATTTACATCACCTAAAGGCATGAATCTGGGCACCTGCTCATATTCAACGTCTCCTATTCTCTCCTTCACCTACTGATCATAAGGCAATGGCAAAGGTATTCTTTTGCAGTGAGTCGCGTGGACCCAATTCTTTCGACCAGCAACCATTACAGCCATCTGTTTAGCCAGAAGGACTTGCTCAGGACCTTTCCATCTGGGCTCCAAATTTTTCTTCCTCTGAAAGTTGCGAATAAGCAAAAAATCTCTGGGCTGGATACTGTGGCCGGGACCCTCTGGCTTAGGAGGTAAGGAGTCTTGCACCTGTTGGTGAATAGAACGCAAACTTTCCGTCAATTGCCCAAGGTAGTCAAGCAATACAGGATATTCAATATCAGAGAATTTTCTTGGCCTAGGGAACCCCCAGACATTTGCTGGGCGGCCGAAAACTATCTCATAGGGAGATAAGCCTATTCTAGAATGTGCTGCAGTTCTAGTGGACAATAGGGCCAAAGGAAGAGCATCTGGCCATTGCAACCCTGTCTTCTCCTGAATTTTTGCAAATTTCAATTTCAGTGTGCTGTTATACTTCTCGACAAGGCCTGCTGACTGCAAGTGATTAGCGGCATGGAATTTTTGTCTAATATGCAAGCCCTCACATATTAACTTAATCACTTTCCCATTAAAATGAGAGCCGTTGTCACTCCAAATAACTCTGGGCATTCCGAATCGAGGGAAAAACTCTTTAACAAGCACATTGGCTGTTGTGATAGCCGTATTGTCTTTAGTAGGGTAAGCCTCCACCCATTTACTAAATGCACATATGACCACTAAAACATACTTGAGATTGTTACAACATTCTAGCTCAATGAAATCCATTTGCAGGACTTCAAAGGGGAATGTAGGGGGTGCAAAGTTACCGGATGGTTTAGGGGTACCTTTCCCAGGATTGTGCATCAAACAAATCATACAATTTTTCACTAAGTGAGCAGCTGTTTTAGAAATATTATCATTACACAAAACTGGGGCCAATACTTTACAAATACCTTTTGCACTGATATGAGCTGGGCCATTTGCCATAGTAACCACGGGGAGAACGTATGCATCAGGTAACATCCATTTCTGCTTTCCTGACAAATCAATCAAACATCCTTCTTCCTCTAAACGTGCTGTACACTCTTGCCACACAGCTAATTCTTCTATTGTGGCCTCACATTGTATCTCTTTCACACTCTCAACTGTGTTTTCAAACATAGTGTTCTCGGGAACCCATCTAGCTGGACCTGCAACAAACATTCTCTTCATCTTACTCTGAGCCGTCTCTTTGGCTGTCTGATCAGCGAATGCATTCCCTCTGCCTACATCATCTATCACTTTCTTGTGGGCACTACACTTCACAATAGCCATTTTCTCAGGAAGTGCCAGTGCAGATAGTAATCGTGATATCAATTTTCCATGTTGTACCTTAGTACCATGCGAAGTAAGAAACCCTCTCTCTGCCCACAGTCGACCGAAGTTATGCGTGACCCCAAATACATACTGGCTATCCGTGTAAATATTGACAACTAATCCTTCGCTCAATTCACAAGCTCGTATAAGGGCAACAAGTTCTGCTGCCTGGGCAGATTGATAGGGGACTCGTGATGTCGCTACGACTGTGCTCAATGTAGTGATAGCATAAGCTGCAGTAGTGGTGCCATCTGGTAGTTTAAAACAAGAGCCATCAACATATAGTTCTCCTTGGGGATCAGATAAGGGAACATCAGTCAGGTCTACCCGTCCTTTCGTCTCTTCCTCTGTTCGGAAAATACAATCATGTTTGTCAACTGCATCGTTCTTGGAAGGGAGGGGCAGTAACGTGGCTGGATTCAGAGTGGCACATCTTTGGATCGTAATATGCTTGGCAAACAATGTCAATTCGTAGCCAGTAAGACGTGCACTGGTGAGGTGAAGTGTCCTTGTATTATTCAAAAGTGTATCCACAGCATGGGGCTACCATAACTGTAAGATCAGTATCGAGTACGAGTCCAGCCGATTGTCTGATGGAAGTGGCCACAGCCGCGACCGCTCGCAGACAACTCGGGAGGGCCCTTGCGACAGGATCAAGCAAAGCAGAAAAATAAGCGCAAGGTCTCTGTCTATCCCCAAATTTTTGAGTCAAGACCGAGAGAGCACCACCAGCCATCTCGTGGACGTATAACACAAAATGTTTGTTATAATTAGGCGTGCCTAGTACTGGAGCAGAGCAAAGCACAGTTTATAGTTCCTCAAAAGATTGCTGACAGTCTGGCGTCCAAGGTAAAAGCTCATGGACGTCTTTTGTTGTTAATGTAAGCAGGGGTTTGAACAGTAAGGAATAATTAGGGATCCACTGTCGACAGTAGGAAGTGATGCCTATAAAAGCACGCACGTCCTTTTGAGTTTGCGGACAGGGCATTTTATTAATAGTACTGATGCGTTCTGGTGTTAACCGTCTACCCTCCTTCAACAGAAGGTGACCTAAATAGATGACCTCCTGTCGACTATACTGAAACTTCTAAAGAGAAACTTTGTGACCATGGTGTGCCAAGTGCAACAGTAACTTCACCGTACTATCTTTGCAACCTTGTTCAGTATCAGAAGCAATTAACAACTCGTCGACATACTGTACCAATGCATTGCCTGGACAAAGTGAGAGTGAATCCAACTGACCTTTCAACGCTTGACTATAAATACTAGGACTTTCAGTATAGCCTTGAGGAGCTCTACAGAATCGGAAACTTTTGCCAGCCAGTGAAAATCCGAACAAATACCTGCTGTCTAGGTGTATGGGAATGCTACAGAATGCATTTTTTAAATCAATGACAGCGAAAAACTTAGCAGTAGATGGAATCATTGTTAAAAGTGTGGTGATATCAGGAACCACTGGGAATTGCGGGACCACTATTTTATTGACCTCTCGCAAATCAATCACAAAACGATAGACATCATCAATAATATCAAATAGTATTTGGGGTGCTTCCGTTTCGATGTGTGTGCGCCAAAGGTCAATTAGTGTGGCAGACATATTTTTAAGGGCATGTTGCTGTATAAAAGGGTTGAAGTCTCACATTAATTGCCAAATGTCCTCAAAACTGTAAATGGGGTTGTGAGCCCACCGTATTGTCTGTTCTGCTATTACTTTCTTTTCTTCATCCCCCACACCAGATCGCATTAAAGGACCTAACCATTCCCTAAATCCAGTTAAATCTCTATCTTCCGGACCGCGCGCTGGTTTGTCAGTAACTAGTGTTAATGAAGGATGAGTGACTGTAACAGGAGTAGCGGGAATTTCTGCAGCCATAGGTTGTGGTGGAAGTGAAGGAGTAGCGGGTATGTTAACTAGGGCGGTAGGTGTAGCAGCTCCAGAGACTGATGCACCTGGTGTGTGTTGTTGTTGCTGATGGGGAACAACAGGATATACTCGTTCTGGGGCATATGGTGGCGGGGGTCGGGTATCTAACAAGGTCTCCATAAAAGTATCACCATCTTCCTGATTCTATTTGAAAAAGGCACCCCCCTAGAGAAAAGACTTTATAGGTCTGGGAGTAAGGGGGAAATAAACAACAAATAATGAGCAACCTCCCACGTGACCTTGATTACTTCAGTACTAGCTAACATGTAGCATAGAAACGGGTCATTGACTCATAATTTCTCCACACATAGATCAATATTTCATATATATTTTATTTTGTTATTCACATCATTAAAAACAATTAAATAAAGATCATGATTTTCATTATACCATTTCTTTTACATTATTTTTCATTTACATTATTTTTCATTTCCAATATATCAACAGATTTTAATAGTACATTTTCTTGTAATAATCATAATCCTCGTGTAATCTATACAAAAAATCATTAACAATTCCTTTTTAGTAACCCTGGGCAAAGCACTACGCTACGCTCGCGTAGTTTGCGAAGTTTGCGCTACTTTGCACAACGCGAATTGCACGTAGCACAGTGCAAACACGCGTAGCGTAGCGTAGCTTAGTGCAGCGGTCATTTTTTGCTTGCTCGCGGTCCTCAACGTCAAGTTGGCGACCGCGAGCAAGCAAAATGACATCCCGGCGAGACTTTTTCCTCGTTCGCGATCAGCAACATCAAGTTGCCGATCGCGAGCGTGGAAAATAAACCTGCCGGCGAGATTCTCAATGCGGGGAGGTCAGCTTTCTCATTGCGAGTGGTCGCGTATGCTCGCGACCGCTCGCGATGAGAAACTACCAGTCCGCGTTGAGAAAGCTGCCGCTCGAGTAAAAATCTACTCGAGCGGCAGTAAAAGACACCTCGCACTGTGCAAGATGCCCTTTTCAATGATTGCACAGTGCGGACAAGCATCCGGCACTGTGCAATCATCGCGAACAGCGCACTACGCAGTTCGCGTAGTGCTACGCGTAGCTCGCGTAGTGCGAACTGCACTTCACGTAGCTTCGCGTAGCGCTACTTCGCGAACTACGCCCAGGCTTACTTTTTAGACCCTAAAACCAATTTTCCAAACAAGAAACAATTTCCCCAAACTGACACCTCATTCACATAATCCACACTCATATCACTGACACATACTACACACATTCATATTCCCCAGTGCAACACTGCATGCACAGGTGGTAAATACTCGGGGTGAAAACATCAACCCTCAAATGCTGTGCTGGTAACTGGGGCATCATACTATCAGGTCGACGTACGTTTCAATGGACGTGACACATTGTCTCCATCTTCATCAGGACCTATTGGTTCTCTAATTTTCATATAGGTGATCGTGATATCGTAATATCATGCTCTCTTGAATGCTGTCCTAATTAAACGTTTGGGATACCCTCTCTGTAAGAGTCTTTCTTTTAACTTGTCCCCATGTTTGTCGTAGTGTTTGATGTCCGAACAATTACGTCTTATCCTCAAAAATTCTCCAAATGGAATGGAGTCTTTTTGAGTATTGGGATGGTATCCCTCGTATATTTGTGCCAAGGCCATGTTTTACATACATATCAAAATTAGGACTACCTTCAGAAGGTGCAGGCTGGGATTCTTCCAACCGTGCATCTTTAGAACAACAATAACAGCACAAACTCCAAATCTTACTGAAACCAGGCATTGCAGAGAAAAGAGAAACAAAATTCTTATTTTACCTGCCAAAGTATTTGCAAACACTTTTCACCAAAACAGTCCTAGTGCTGAAGCAAAATCCATTTACGGTGGTACCACATAACTGAAACAGACTCACCTGGTATCAGGCGCACCAATAGACTTATTCTCCACTGCTGACTCTTCGGACCAAACAGTCAAATCACGGGTTCGCCGTTCAGGACTCCAGTCGGGATGACCACTTGGCGGGGCACCCTCCTGTAGGACAGAGGCAGCAGCTGCGAGAAACGTTTCTCTTCGTGCAGGGATCCTTGAGCTGTCAGTCCGACCTAATGGTGTCCTCGTCCTCCCCTCCGTCTGTGGAAAATGGAAGGGTCATGCCCCGAAGGAGTCCCTGTTCGGGCGCTAACTGAAGGAAGTGACCCGATTAGGGCCACCTGGGTCACCACTGACCACCTCTCAGCCTTCCATGCAAAATGAAGAGTCAGAGAATCAGTGGAGAATATACACCAGTAATCATTTATTGCACACGCTCAGAGCGGGCCCCGTCTGCACAGTCTCGAGAGAGTGCTACAGAGGGAACTGAGAAACTGTAAGCATAAAGATACATTATATGCATTGCATGGTCAACTAATAACACGCCCACAGTGGAATTTTCCAAACAAATGTGGATCAACAGTGTAAAGACAAAAAATAACTTCTACTCTCGTATCTTGCACAACTCAGTGCATTTTCCAGGCCGTTCCACCCTGGGCTGCGATCAAACTGCCAGACAGGTCCGAGAAGGCCTTGACCGAGTTGGAAAGCTATGCACAGGCACTGACAGTTCTTTGTTGCAGAAACTAAACTTAGCAAGGATCATTTCTCGGAATCAAACAGGATTAGTTTTGAAAGGTAAACAAAATGGAGAATCAAAGAGAAAATGGCATAGCGAATGCTAACTTATACATGGCATTAAAGAGCATCAGTGAGCATAATCTAACAAGGGTCCTCAATTTAAGCATTGAACCGAGACTGCCATATTATGTTACATTGTGATCTTTCATATAGTTCCCAGCAATCGGGCACAGAAATCTGCTTTGGATTCAAATTAGCTCACATCACACTTGAAATAAAAGACTTCGAAACAAATTCACATTATAGATTCGAGTTTCATTTACTTCGAATCATAATCTAAGAAATTCCCCATACAAATTCATCTGAATCTTTTGTTCATATATAGTAATGCATTACAAACACATACTCATCAAGCCCATGAATTAAAATACATGTGCTTAGTAAAATGGGCATGGTCTTCCGGGTCACAGCCTACAACCTTCTATGACAATATTTTCACTGCGGTGTACCTCATGCTTCCAAGAGTGCATGTTTTCTCACCCCTGCCTATCAAATGGTGGAACAATATAAATTGATCGTCCAATATGACTCGTGACAAAAGCTTTGACAGGATAATAAGTCACTAAAATAGTAATTTATTAACACCCTGGGATGCTTTAAGCTATAACAGTACCCTATTTATCTATACAAATCCTCTCGTAACCCTTTAACGGTTTAATTGGATGCCTCAGTGAGGTGCTTGAATTGAACGCTTCGACTTTAATCAACGTTGAGCACAGGCATTAAGTTCCTTTTAGATTTTAACTCATAGCTAAAACACAGATTACTATATAAAGTTTGGGAAATTGAAAATATATTAAAGAACTACTAGGGAATAGTTTTATTATCTACTACAGTGGCATCTAAAAAATAAAGTACCTCATTTATTAAATGTTGGTGGCTATAGCAAACACAACTGTGAGCAATTTACTTTATTTATGACATCCTGACATTAGCACAGTGCTAGTCTATCAAATGACAAAAAGAATAGTGACGTATTAGAATCTTGTTGATTTCTCAATTATTTTCGCTCACCCATCTAAATAAACCTGCAAATATCATAAATCAGCTATTGGTTCGAGTGACAGAGACTAATATACTCGAATGGGGGGCGTGGCTTGACGCGCGAACAGGATGGCGGCTGGGCTTTGAGCTCCGTGGAGCCTCCGGCATGCCGACCGTAACGGGTGACTGTATGTACCCATTTTAACATTTATCTAAGCTGCTGAAGGTGCGCGGTTCCTGATGGTGTGACTGCGGCACCTTTGTGGGACCAGAACAAGCGAGGAGACTTCTTTTTTCCTGACGACTGGATTAAACAAAATGGCGGTGCTCGATCTACTCCCGGCGGGAGCGGTGCGCCGTTTTCTTCTTCATTTCTGAGGTACCCTTGGGCAATAAATTCCTGCAATTTTTTTGTGTATTTTCTGGCGGCGGGGGTACACTGATGTACTGGAGTACCTGCGAATATATAGAAGGCTCCTAGAGTGACTTTCTATTTTTCTTCAATTCTTATTGCTTTTGCAAAATGGTGGAGTCCATCTCTGTCATGGGGGATGTTGACATTTGCTGAGATGCTCACGCTCTGAATCTCCGGTGCCTTATACATTTTTCACTGCTCCTTACAGCAGCAACAATATAGCACGTTCTTCTAATATCTATTGAGCACACTGTGATCTGCTGTTACTGCCCTTACCCATTCCATATGTATGCTCAGTAGCTCTCTGGGTGGATATGCTGTGTCAAATGTTTCTGGATGTAACGGCAGTGGTTTTCACCTAACATTTCTGCATTTTGGCCTCATAAGCATTGCTTTCTATGACCAAGAGTTGGAATGGTGGCGTTTTTGAGCTGGCCCTACATATGCAGTAACTGTACCAACCTTGCTATTAAGTTTCAAGTCTTTGGAAGCCCTATGTAAGACTTATATTCACTGGTCTCAAATACCTTCCTCAACGCTCCTGTGGTGATGAGTTATGCCTTCAGTGTGTTGTCCTAACATTTCTGTGCTCTGTCTTTAGGAACTCTATCCTACCTCAACAAGGTTTCACTAAATGTTGTCAGTCTCTCTCATGTTTTATATCTGAGAATTTATATTTACGCGCTTTAGTCTCTAGAGCTGTGGTTTTCTACTCTTCACTGTGCAACTGACTCTGCCTTGAATCTTTGAAGGCTCTACTTTTTACGTGCAACATATACATTGTTCTATATGACCGCACTTTCTTTATATGGGGAGATTGAAAAATCTTAAGCTCTCGACTCCCACCAGGCATACTGTATTCTCAGATTCAGACTCTATTTGCAACGACATGGAGGATAATACTCATCACAAAACTGAA